>JADRCD010231600.1:1899-12716 GCA_019843815.1 Montemys delectorum | reverse complement strand
ATTGCTAGGATTAAAGACATGTACCATCATGGTTATAGTAAAAAAGTATTCTAAATTATTTTATTTGTGGGTGTGTGTAGGTGTGTGATTGTGTGTGAGCATGTGTGTGTGTGTGTTGGGAGTGTATATATACAAATGACTACAGAAGGCAGAAGAGGGAATCAGCTTTCTGAGCTGGAGTGGTAATTGTAGGATGCCTGATCTGAGTGCTCAGAATCTCACTGAATGTGCCAGAAGAACAATATATGCTCTTCACTGATGAGACATCTTTCCAGACTCTACAATAGATTTTGAGACCTGATGATTTATATGTGTTCTATTGTACATTTAGTCTGTTTGTATTTGATGATTCAAAGGATCATCTAATTTTTCAGTCACTGATTCTAAAGGTATCATCAAATGCATTAAAATAATAGTGAGTTCCTTTATAATAGTAACACTTTGGGAGTTTAATGTGATAAGTTAAGGGTTCCTTTGTTTTTTTCTAAATAATTGAATATATGTGTTTTGTTAATTTCAGTTCTTAATTTTTCATTTAAGATTTTTGTAGAATATGCTATTGTAGCCTCCAGCGGCCATAGGTTACTTGGGTTCTCGAAAGGAAAGATGGGAGTAAATGGGTAGGATGGCGAGAGGAGAATAATGAGACCAAGACAAAATTTCTGATCAAGTTCCAATGTTTATTTAGGAGTCTGAGTATATAAAGGAAGGGAACCCATCCCCCTCTATGCCAGGATCTTGTTGCCTCATCACTGTCTTTTTGCTTGTCAGGAATTTAGTCAGGCAGGTGCGATCAGCAGCTCAGCAGGTGGTGGCTCCTTGTAAGAAGCTACAGATGTGGCAGGACAACAGACTTCACCTAGGTTGGAAGGCTCCACCCTAGATGGGCTAGCCAGCTGGCACAAAGCAAGGTCTGAATTAGCCTGCTCTAGGCTGGGGGGGAGGGCACATACTATAGATTACATTTTATAAATGTTTAAATATAGTCTTTGCTCCCAGTTTTATTTTTCTTTTCAAACATATTCTTATTTATAAATATAATGTGACTTTCATTTTTTTGTTAAAATAAAACTTTAATAATTGATTTTTTCCTAGAAGCTGTGCAATAGAAAAAAATGACATAAAATATAATGTATCATGAGTTATATACACAGAGGAACTGTGGAATGAGGTGGGAAAATCATGACATAAAGCCTCTCATAGGAGGTGGCGTTCCCCTAGTCTTCCCAAATGGGAGGAAATTTAAGGATCTAAGGATTTCAGAATGTTTTGTTTTTCCCACTGGACAAGAATATGATCACTACCACAATTCATGAGCCAAATTTGAAGCTTTATTAAATACTTGTCAGGCTGATGGACTCTGGCCAGATTCATACCCAGAATTCCCAGAGAATAACTGCAAAGTACGCGTTAGGTGCTTATAAAGGCAAACCCATTAGGACGCATTTTTTCCTCCTTTGTCCAATCGAGCACAAGCATACAACCTTGACCTACTTCCTGTCTGTGTACCCTCTTCCTACATGTGATCAAACACATGCCATGTATTTCAGTCAACTAATCTTGTTTACAAAAGTGAGAATGGATGGCTCAGTTGTCATACATGTACAACAGCCTGCAGCAATCCAGGAAGTTATCTGCGCTTGGGCAAGTGGGGCTTACTTACAGTTCAGAGGCATTTTTGTTTTATAGATCTCCTAAGCATAGTCATTAAAATTTAAAACATAGCTTTAGGCCTCACAGTTTCAGCAAGACAAAATGTACTGCCAAAGTTTAAAATGATACTTTGTTAAAAAAAAAAAAAAAAGGATACTTCATAGTAATGTTTTGTGCATATTTATAAAAGATGTGTTTGGATTTTATTTGAGAATGTTACTAAAAATATGACTAATAAGGACTGTTTTACACAGAACATTAGAAGAAACTTCACAAGTAAATTATATTTGGCAATAAGGTCCTTACAGAAATTTATATTTACAGCCTTCCATCCAGTAGCTACTGAATTTACAGAATAATACTCCAGGAAGGCCATGTTATCTACAAAGGAAGTAATGAGGACAGAAAGAGGAAAGGGAGGAAGAGAGGAAGAGGATATACTACAAATATTTCAAAGAACTATTTAGGCCAAGTAGTAGCCCACACAATTAGAAGATGGGTACACCACTCCCTTGAGTATGTGCTCTAGGAAGCCACCCTGGATGCATGAAGAATTGCTTTGTGCTTTATGTCCACAATACAAAGGCAAAAATGATGTATCAGGTGAGAATGACTGAAGATAACAAACGACCGCTGATATGGTAACATATGTGAGAAAGAGAAATGAGATGAGGTTAAAGGCAATGATCATAATTATGGAGGCATGCAATAGAAAGAATGGGGAAGTGAAAGAAGCTACCAAGGGCAACGCATAGACCGAACCAACTTGACCAGATGACCAACAGAAAGTTACAAGTCCTGGGTCTAAGGTGAGATTCTCTCTGCTCATTCATGTTCACCAGCAAGGGGCTGGGCACCATAGACCTCTATCCATCTCACCTACGAAGACAAATACATAGACACAGACACACACACATATACATACACATAAGCTATGTGATTATGCCATCTGCCCAGAGTTCATAGGGCAAATTTTGCAATGACCTTAATGTTTCTTTTGACTCAAGACTCTAAATGAGCCCTTAGCACTCAAGTCCACCTCATCTGTGATAAGTTCCTTGAAATGCTTCCTGTGTCTCTCTGAGTCCTACTGAAAAGGTCAGCTCAGGAACTTTGGATAGGTCATGGAACACTTGCCCCCGGGGAAGGGAGAGGCTAATTAACATTCCTCAGACCACGGAGTGGGAACAAACCTTCGGGTGGGGACACATTCTGCAGGATGGACAGTTGCCCACCTTCAGACAAGGGAAGTCCTTTCCACTTCATTCCCTGAAGACCAATCAGTTTACAAAGTCACACTCTTGTGCCAATCACATTGTGCCTAATGGCTGTTGCCTGAAAACTGTATAAAAGCTCACTGAAAAAGTTGTGCAGGGTTGCTGCCTCTCCTTCGGGTCTGGGATGACCCCAGTGCACTGAAACAATAAATTCCTCTTGCCTTTTGCACCGATCCAGGCTCCAAGTGATTCACTCACGGGGTCCCTGGTAAGCTAAGGCTTGACAGAGTCTTACACTACTCTTAGAATCACTACACTGTGGGAGAGGCCTGTTTCTTCATGAGCAAAATCATGTCCCTTCCAAGCTGTCCTGTGAGTGTGATTCACTTCCACTAACTATCAAGCATGCTATTGTCCACTAACAATGTGGATTCCTTTGTCATCTTCTGAAGTGCTTACATTTTACCATCACTGGGCCATTTTTTTTTTTTTCATCACAAAACACCTCTTCCACCTTCAAGTCTCATGCCACCCATTCGACATTCTCTTATTCTGGTAATTTTGTGATTGTTTAGCTTCAGGCATACTGTCCTTCACTCCAACATTCTTTGAGATTGCATTGTCTACTAGGTGATTTTTAACAGCCAGATAAGTTCAGTGGACTCCAGTATTCTGAAGATCATGCCACTTGGATGTCATCTGCCATGAATATCCATACCATTATCACTTCCATTATTTACAGTGCTTCAGGATTCAAGTTCATAAGTACATTCCACATGGCTCCTTTTCTCTGGTGTTCCAACAGTCTTAATAACAACCATTTATAGACATCTAGCCACTGATTCCCTTGTCTTTATCATTCACTTGCTTTGCATCTTCCTTCCTGTTTACTTAGCTTAAATCCATGACGAGTAGCTATACTTTGCCATTTTTTCCTCAAAAGTCTTTACCTTGTCTTTTTACATTCATTTTTTCCTCCTCAGAACCTCAAGGCAAGGTCCATTTCACCACATACTCTCTCCCGTACCCAAATGTATTGAAAGAAAGACAGAGGCATACTCACTGTAACTTCACGATCATGACACACCAATGCTTTCTTCCCTTTCAAAAAACCTAAAACTTTTTTTATTGATTAAAAAAGGAGATTACTCAGTGGTTGCTGCCAACTGTCCTCAAATCCTTCCTGTGGACTTCCTGGTCTAGGATGATGTACCACTGTTTTTTGATAATGGACAGCCACATTAGTGCATTTATTCAATCTAAATGCCCCCACTCACCCTGTCCCTTATACATTCATTTCCTAAACCTTTGAAACATGTCTTCATTCCCTTTCTTAACAAGTGAACTTGGTCCCTCTTCCATGGAGAAAACCATAGGATCCAGAAGAGAACTCCAGCAAATGCCTAGCTTGCTGTGTCCACTTTTACCCAGGGGTGCCTGCTCCCTGTGCTCAGTAATTTGTCAATTCTCTCTTATTGCAGTTAGATCATTCCTGCTGTTCTCACTGCCTCGACTCATAGTTACACATGTTATTTTTCTTTTCTTGCCTTTTCTTCCTTCTAACTAACTACCACAACATCAAACTACATTTCCTTGCAGATAAAGTTCTACTCTTCTTTATTACAAGTTCAAGTCTCACTCAGACTCATCTTTAGCATCTTATTTTGAATTCCTTAGCCTAAGCTAGGAATCCAGATTCCTTTTGTCCAGGTCACTGTTTTATTTTGACAGTGCATACTTACCCTAGCACTTTATTTTAAATATTAATGCTAGCATTTTCTGTCCTTTCATTTGCAGAATGTAAGCCTGTAAGGCAGAGTTTGAGACTGTTTCAGGTATTTATAAAAACAAAAACCTGCAATACTTGGCAATTGTTCTTAAGATATGAGTTGAATGAATAAAAAATCTGCTTTTTAAATAAACAATTATATTTTCCATGTAAAGCAATATGACTTGAAAAACCAATAAATAAATAAATAAATAAATAAATAAACAAAAACAAACAAACAAAAACCAATATGATATTTTTTCTTAGAAGCCAGACTAGCGTTTTCTATTCAAATACAAATAGTAAAATATTTCCACACATTTTGGGATGATTTATATGAATAATCAAACCAAATTGTAATCATTTTCTAATATCTTATGGTTTAGGGAAAATGAGAAAAACATTTTTGGCTGTAGTATTTAGGTTTGAATAAATGGAAACATGGCAAAGATAGCTCTCTTTTGTACATCCTTGCGTTGTAAAGGTATAATGCACGCTATTCAGGAATGTGACCATATAGAGGAAAACAGCAAGAGTCAACTTCCTCAAAATCATTTTACAATCAGGGATAATCAGTTCTTGATTTAGCTAAGTACATTCCAAAAAAATAAAATCATCATTGACCCTCATCATTCCCAGAAATACTAACGCCACTTGTTTTTTTCTCATTGGTGTGAAGGGTAGAAGAAAAGATCATTTAGCAGAAATATATAGTATAAGCTTTTAATTAAAGGGCATGGAAAACTTTCTCTGAAACGAGCCAAGAATGTAGGCCAGCTAGTTCCAGAAACCAGTCCCTCCACAAAGGCAGATATCTAGGTGGTTCTAGGGAGCGGTGAATCACAAAGTGAATGACAATGACGATAATAAAACCACATTCTTGTGAATAACGAGAATGCAGGATGTTTTCCTCATGACCCTGACTCCTGACTAAACCATGGGTTGGGTCCCTCTGAAATTTTCCACTGTTTTTATGTTTCCTTGGTTACTCCCTTACTCCCCCTGGTTTGTGATTTTTTCCTTTAAATACTCCACACTTCTTGTGTTCTGGGTCGAGCTCCTCTGCCCCTGCGAGGGTTAAGAGCTTGTCCCCAGTATACTGGCTTCCCCCCTCCCCCTGAATAAACCTCATGCTGTTTGCATCAAGATCAGTCTCTTGTGAGTCTTTGGGTGGCTGTGTTCTCCAGGGACCTGAGAGAGGGTCTCTTTCAGTGGTCTCTTGCTTCAAATCTTTAAATGTCAATAGATAATCTGGACTAAATGCAGAGAAGAAAAACCAAGAAAGTACAAAAAGACCAAGGGTGGGACCTAGAGGAGGAAATAGCAGCATTCAAATAAGATTAAGGGAAAAATAATTAAAATAGGAACAGAAGATTTAATTGGGGGATGAGAAGGGGGGTTAATATAAAAAGAAGGGGAGAGATGAGAGATAAATAACATTAAAGTTCTTTGGAAATTTCTTAAGGGATAAAATTATTTTATATTTACCTAGAATTATAGATAAACCATCTATAATGTATACTACTATGTGTGATTTTATAATAATTAAATTATAAAACCTTTTCAAGCTCTCTCTCTCTCCCTCCCCCCCCTCTGTCTCTCTCTTCTCTCCCCCTCTCTCTCTCTCTCTCTCTCTCTATCTATATCTATCTCTCTCTCTCTCTCTCTCTCTCTCTTTCTGTATGTGTGTGTGTGTGTATGTAAAAATAATGAAGGAAAAGGGGATCCACTTGAGATGGAGCAAGGAAGTGTGTAGGAAGGGTTAGGGGAAGAAAAGGATATTACACAATTATATATTAATTAAGAAGATAAGTTAGAAGCCTTCAAATATAGATCTAAAATTTTCTTTTAAAATCAATCTCTTTTTAAATAAACAAGTAAAATAAGTTTCTATATTGTCATTTTCAGAGGCAATGTTTGTTGCTTCTACCTCAAGCCCCCAACTCCCCACCCTCCCTTTCCTGGTCTTTGCAGTAGGATATAGAGTGATTTGGACGTAATCTGGTTGTTTCAAAGGCTACCAAAGAGTTTGCCCAGCAGAAATACTGCAAGTTTTGTGGATACTCACTCTTCTGTTTGCAACTTTTCTATCCACGTCTGTAATTTGAAAGAAAACAAGTGGTGTGGCCAATTCTCAATCAGCCAATCAGAGAAGAGAAAGGGAAGAGTAAGCTGAAAAGCAAAAGTGCAAGACATTCTGTGGTCAGTCATGTCCTAGTCGGTCCACCCAGATCTGCCTCACATAAATTTCAGCATATAGCTTTGACCTTTCCTCATAAGTAAATCTGTGTTGTTTTTGCTCTTAAATTACTGTGCATGCCTATTCTTCTTAAAGGTTTAGATGACCTTTATAAGACAGTAATGTGTTCTTCCCGACTGCATATAATTCTAACTAATTTTATTTAAGTCATTTTCAAACATGCAGGGCTGTTGTGACTGCTTCTTGGAATGTCTAGTATGCTGTCATTATTCTGATCAATATAAATTTTGTCCTAAAATCTGCTAGTACAATATTATTCTTATACCTTGTAATAATTATAATTCAAGTTAAAGTTATAATTATAGTTAAAGTAAATAAGAACCATGGAACTATTTAATACACATACTGAGTAACAGGATTTTGTGCAACCACAGTCTAAACGGAAAGACTAGCTCAGGAAACTATTGAGAAGGAAAACAGGAGAACAAATTTAAAAATATTAAATTATAAAATTCTTTCAAAGTATGTGTGTATGTGTTTACAAAGTTGTGAGAATTTCACACAAAACTTTCCAACTCCCCCCCATGCACATCAGAAGGCATATATATCAGATTTCTATGATATTCCAAATATGTACTGAGTACATATTTGTTTTGTAACTTTAAAACTTTTTATATAAATGCTATGTATTAGGACAGGGAAAATGACCCAATTGCTACATACCTACCATGCGAGCATGAGGACTTAAGAATTTTGGGTCCTCATATAAAACAAAACAAACAACCCCCCAAAACAAATAAATAAAAACAGGCATGGTATCAAATACCCCTAATTAGCAGATCTGGGGAGGTGGAGGCAGGATAATCCCTGGCACTCAGAGGCTATTGAATCTACTCAAGTCAAGGAACTCAGGCTTAGTGGAGATTCTGTCTCAAAAAAAGGAAGGTTCAGAATGGTTGACTAAGTCACCCAATAACAGCTTTTAGCCTGTGCACACTCTCACATTGCATGAATGGAACACATAACATTGCATGTATGCACATGTGTCACACACTCATGCACACACACACACACACACACACACACACACACACACACACACAGATATCCCCATTTTATTAAAGTGGTATAACTACCTAATTGCAAAGGTATTCTATACTACTTCACATCTCATGTTCTTTTACCTGTTGCAATTGTTTTGCAAGAGGTGAAAATGAGCAAGGAGAAAAGAGATGAGAGAGCTGCTGGTGAGTTCAGGAAGGGTGTAGACAAACTTTCAGTGTGGAAGATTTAAGGACGGCATGCACAGTGTTAGGTGTTTTCCTCCACATGGTTATAAAACATTGGGAGAGACATAGAGTGATATATCTTGAGAAAGTATTTTGTGCCCACATCATAAATACGCAGAGATAAAATCTGTACTTTACTCCAGAGGTAAGTGGAAGTGTTTTTAAGAGTTTGATTCCACAAAAAGAAGTATATGGAAATGGACTTAAGAGAGGAGGGAAGGGAAACCTTTGGATTGTGAAGACTCAGGATAAATGTGTGACACTGGAGCACATGCAATGTGGTGATGATGGCAAATGAGGACACGATTTCAACACAAGGGCATTCATGAAAAGAGAAAAGTCAATAAGTATACTTGGGTCAGATGCCATAGAAAGTAAAAGCCAAAGGTCATACAATTAACAAAGTGTTTCATTCTAGATTGATACAAATAATGAAGAGAAAATTAAATTTCGACAGCTTTAAGAAATCTGTGAGCAAAAATTCTTGGAAAATGGAATGATTATAGTTAAGAATCAAAAAGTATAAAATGACATCCAAATAATGGTAATAGGACTCTTTACCCAATATAAAAGTGAATAAATAAAAATATATTTCCTTATGAGTATATTATCATGAAATAACAGTTCATGAATAAAAATATGCAAATAAGAATATTCTTTAAAAAGAATGGTAGAGATAAAGTAAGCTCAAATATATTAAGACATAAAGTATTTTCAAATACAAACACACATATACACACAAACACATGCAAACACACAAACATGAAAATTATACCATAGAGAATAAACTTCTGCAAAATAAGCTTCAGATTTAATGGACCATCAGTTATCCTAGATTTGTGTCCTTACTGTGACATGCCTTCAGAAATAGGATTCTACCCTTAATGGCAGAGATCTAGTCAAGGGCTATACCAATAGTTTACATCGTTTTGGCAGTCACTGGAACTACCCTGCCCAGCCATTCGAAGAGATGTTTCTGATGCCTGGTGCTGGAAATTTTTGTTATCTATGATTCTTATAGCAAGCACTGTCATCTTGAGTAGCTTAACTTCCATTAATTTTATACACACACTCACACACACAAACACACACACTTATACATATATATGCATTTATGTGTATTATATATGATACACATATATTTAGCTAAATATAAAATTACATGGTTCCTTGAGGTTCTATCAACTACCTCCTACTAAGAAGGGAGGCAATTAAACAATCTGACTCAGATACAACACCATGAACCATAACCATGACTAGCATAGCAAGAAATACAGAGAAGTACAATAAATGGTACTATTGTTGGTAAGCCAAGAGTTGTCTAAGTGGAATTAAGGGTCACTTAACCATAGGAAAATGATGTCTGCTACTGAAAACCTAGACATCTTCCTTGGGATAGTGAGATCATGGACATTAGGAAAAATTCTACTCACAGAGACTGTGGCAGCAGACATGGGACCTACACATGTTCAAGACACACAAGAAAGAAAGAAAGAAAGAAAGAAAGAAAGAAAGAAAGAAAGAAAGAAAGAAAGAAAGAAAGAGAGAGAGAAGACATAGAATCCAACCACTAATCATGAAGCTATTTGCAATTGATACCTGCTGACAAAAGAATAATCAGTTTTTTCTAAAGATTTATCACTGGCTGTATTAACAACACTCCTGAGCCGACTCCATATCCAGGACTGGTTTGGTCAACACAAAATGAACTCCATGATTTTTTTCTATGTGTGATCTTATTGTTCCATTTTATTTTGTGATGATTTGATATTTTTTTTGTCTTGCTGGTTTTTTATTTGAAGATTTTGATTTTTGTTTTGTTTTAGCATTTTTGATGGAGGAAGATCAGAGAGTTGTATGAGTAGGGAGGTAGAGAGAACCTAAGAAGAGTTGGGGAAGTGGATACATGATTAAACTGCATGAAAAAAAAATAAATTTAAAGATAGGAAAGAATCTACTAATGTTGCTTGGCTTGAACAGTATAAATCCTAATTATACTCCAAATTTTATCTTTAAACCACAGAGAATTGTAGCTATTACCTATCACCAAAGAAGTCTCTCTTTACATCAAATGCAGACCATTACACACACAAAAAAAACTCACAAGTGAACACAATATATTTAACAGGCTGTGGGGAGCCTCATCCTAACTAATAAATGATATCACTATTTCTGCATCCATGGGGCAGGGAATATTGAGGAAGATGGCACAGAAGGGCTGGAAGTGTCTAAATATCATAAGAGACACAATGAAACAGAAATGACTGCATAAACAAGTCTATAACAATGGCAATATAAATGGATATGTTCAAGGGTAAAGAGAAAAACTGGGTTCCCAGCCCTAAGTAAAGAACTACAGGCAAATAATGACTAGTAGGTGAATAAATAGCCTCTCCTAGGAAGGAGCTCCCTTATCAGTTCTCTAAGGTAGACTGATCAAAGCTGAAACCATATCTCAGAAACGATGAAAACAAACCGAGAAGTTTGTATTTATATATTTGTGCATATGCACTCCTACATATATGCATGTAACAATAATAAAGAAAAACAGGCTATCAACTTGAGAGTTAGGGGACTCAGAAAAGGAGATGCACAGAGGGTAACTGGGAGGGACTGTGGGATGGTGGGAAATCATGTAATTAGTTCAATTAAAACATGCAAAAATTGTGAGATTCTTTAATAAATATCAC
>JADRCD010231599.1:0-21489 GCA_019843815.1 Montemys delectorum | reverse complement strand
TTTCACCATCGACTTCCCCTTCTCTTTTTCTTTCCTTCTCTCTATAATATCAAAAAGGGAGGTATGTTAGCATCACCGAGTGCCTGCACCTGTAAATAGGCAAGACCACAGATCTGTTACCATGGCAATGCCCCCCTCCCCATTCCCAAGAACCCCTAGGGCTACCCAGTTTCACCTGGGCAGTACATACGTCACCACGAAGATATAAAGGAGAAACCCTCCTCTCTCCGCCCTTTTTTGCTCTCTCTCCCCCTCTCTCTTTCCGCGCTACTGCCCCCTCTCCTTCTCTTAATTAAACCTCTTACATGGAACTGTTTGGTCCCAGAGTGTGGTGCTTTCTGACGAGAACATATCGGCCGTTCCTAACAGCTTCCACCCTCATTCACCACATATGTGTATGTGTAAGGTTTGTGTCTGTGGTATGTTGGAACTGTGTTCTTTCCATCCAGCAACTCTGTGTGTGTGTGTGTGTGTGTGTGTGTGTGTGTGTGTGTGTGTATGTGTGTGTGTGTGTGTGTAAGGTTTGTGTGAGTGGGGACTGAAACATTATTCCGTTTACCCAGCACCTATGTGTATATATGTGTATGTGTAAAGCTTGTCTGGGTATGTTGGAGCTTGCTCCATCCACCTATTATGTGTATTTATGTATATATGTGTGTAAAATGTTTGAAGCCTGCTTGCTGGAGCTTTGCTCTAACCAATCTGTGTGTGAATGTATATACGTCTGTCTACAGGTTTCTATGCATGTATGTAATGTATGTATACATTAGGGGCAGAAGAATAATTTGGGACCTAGATATTGGAATGGAAGTACTGAATTGAACCCCTTGAGTGGAGACAAGAGTGGCATTATTTCTTAGTGACCCACATGGGAGAAGCAGGTTCAGCACCGTGACATGTATGAGTGAGGATTCTCCAGAGCTGTTGACTGGGTAGGGTGGTAGTACACGCCTTTAATCCCAGCACTCAGGAGGCAAAGACAGGCAGATCTCAGTGAGTTTCAAGCCACCCTGGTCTACACACCAAGTTCTAGAACAGCTAGGGATGTTTCTCAGGAACTAAAAAGCAGGAGTGTAACTTTAATTTTTTTTAAAAAAACCTATTCTTGATGGTTTTTAAATGCTTTAACCTTCCTTTTAGCCCATCACCTACCAGAGGTAGTGGGAAAGAAAGGATACAGGGGAAGTGGACCTGTTTAGAAATGGTTCTTTGGAGCAACTCCCATCTGCATTGTTTGGAAATCAGCAGTTCAGTTCATAGGTCAGCAGAGGCATGCTGTCGGCCTTGCTGAGTCAGCAGGAGGGACCCTGAAGTATGTCAGGAGAAGTTCTCTGCTGTGCTCAGGGAAGCACAGATCAGTGAGGATGCAAGACCTACACGCATTGCACAGCTACCTCTATACGCAAACCAAGCTCAGCCGCCTTCAGTGTCGGTTGAGTCCTGTTTATAGCCTCCAAACATCACATGTCCTCCATGTGTCTTGCCTCAGCACGTGTGTCTGAGTCAACCGACATCCCTCTGCCACTTAGCCCAAGTCTTCAGAAGCAGCAAGAAACTGCAGCACATCACCAGACGTTTTTTTGGTGCATTTCTCTCTACGGAATCCCAAGTACAGCTCAATTACACAATGTAAACCAGACTAATACAGGCTTGTCTTTTCACGTGCTTGCTTTTGTGGAACATCCTTTGACCTGTGTCTGCTTCAGCTAAATGTCTCTTCATGAGTGTGCCTCGGTCTTTCACCTATGTCCACTTCAGGAAAACACTCCTTCACATGTTTGCCCCAGCAAAACACCATCCAATACAACTGACTCTCCAAGGAACCCTTAAGTTTGCACTTCAGATGAGGCAAGGACTCTAACTTGAAAATAATATGACACATGCCTCATAAGGCAGCTAGACCAGACCGACTTCATGACTCCCTGAAACTGTCCGCACAACCTGCATATCAAAATCTGCCTTAGCCTGGAGAGACTACCCATTCCTTCTTAAAATTATTCAGGGCACTACCCTGGGATGCTGGTACATACCTCTAATCCTAGCATTTGGGAGTCAGAGGCGGGCAGATCTCTGAGTTGAAGCCCATTCTGATCGATAAAGCGAGTTGGAGACTATCCTTAGTACTCACAGAAACCCTGGGGGTGGAGAGTAACAGAGCCCTTCAGAAGTCTTAGTTGAATTTCTTGATTTCCATACAAAAGAATTAAGAAAATGGGCGGTCCTTTCTCATACCCCAGATATCTTAATCAAGCAACTTGCTTTTGAAAACACTAATACACTAGAGAAAACCTGTTTCAAAAAGCAACCAATGAAACAAACAAACAAAAACAAATAAGGAACAGGAAAACAAAAGCAAAAACAAAAGAAAGAAAACATTAATACATACTCTAGGCAGGAAAGCAGGGAAGCTAACTGCAGATGTCACTTCACCTGCTTCTGCAAATCAGATCCCTAGGTCTCATATCCAGTGTTGCTACAGAACACCTGCTGCAGCCTCTCGTTCTCCCCTGTTCCCCAACTCCAATGGACCATATCTATCTTACTAATCTCCCTTTTCTAACTTGTTGCTTTGTTCCACACCCAGCACAAGCTGGCATTCCCTGGGATGTTGTGGTAATTTCTTACCCCAATAAGCTCACATAAAAAGCACATAACCAGTTATTAATCTTATAAGCTATATGTCAAAATTGGGCAGATCTATCACTATACTAATTTATTTCCCAGCTATGAGACCCTTTGCTACTTGTGGCTTCTCTGGGCCATATGGTTCTGCTTCATCTTCCTTCTATCTCCCCTTCCTCTCTCCTCTGAGACATCTCCTCCTAACTTTTCCTTCCCCTGTCCAATCATCATTGGCTCTAGCTTTTTTTGTCCAGTCAAACACACACATGCACACACACACACACACACACACACATAATCAAACACTCAATAAAGCACTCTACCATCTATCCTAACTTAGATAGTTTACAATTCTATACCTGATTTATGTTCTGATTTTAGTGTGCATTACCATCTGAAAACTACCCTTTCAAGTCGATATCATATCTCTCAATACTAAACAACTTAAGTTTGCTTATGAGACTAGAACTAGTCTACAATCCTGTTAGAAATACAAGAATGGATTACATACTACCTGAGTATATAAGAAGCACAAAACATAGCTTCTAAAACTTAAACAGTTTGTAGAGACAGCTTACTACCTGCACAGCCCCTAATTTCTTATAACGTTGTAGCATCTGTCTTCAGCCTTCTGGCCCAGAAGCATCTGTCAGACCTGGAAATGAAGCGGGCACCAGGACTAGCCTACATTGTCTTGGCAGAGCTTACCAGTTGACTATCCTACATCTGTTTGTCTGTTTTCGAACAGTATTTGGTCTGCAGATGATAAAGGCAACTTCTTCCCAGTGGCACCTTGCCAAGCTAAGCAACCTCTCCGGTAGGTAGGTAAAGATGTTCAATATCTTCTTTGAAACATGAAGGGGAACTGTCAGGAGCAGATGTGTCTCATGGTCAAATGATTCATAGCAATAATGAAATACTATTCAATGTCACATTCAGTGGATTTCTAATTTTTTTAATACTACCTGTCTATGAAATTTATATCTGAACTGTTAAACCTTAACCACTCTTTTTTTTTAAAAGATTTATTTATTTATTATATGTAAGTATACTCTAGCTGTCTTCAGACTACCCAGAAGAGGGCGTCATATCTCATCATGGGTGGTTGTGAGCCACCATGTGGTTGCTGGGATTTGAACTCAGGACCTTCAGAAGAGCAGTCAGTACTCTTGACCACTGAGCCATCTCTCCAGCCCAACCTTAACCACTCTTAGCCATTCTATTTGAATACATTGAAAACACGTTATTGTAACTGAATCAGAATCTAACAAAACCATGAGTTTGCTATTTAGCCCTTAACTTGTGTTACTAATCATCCTAAACAGTTTGTAATAACAGCTGTTAGAAGGACGGGGGGGGGGGGGGGGGAGTGGGGTACGCATGCCTTTAATCCCAGCACTTGGGAGGCAGAGACAGGTGGATTTCTGAGTTCGAGGCCAGCCTGGTCTACAGAGTGAGTTCCAGGACAGCCAGGGCTACACAGAGAAATCCTGTCTCGAAAAACAAAACAAAACAAAACAAAACAAAACCAAAAAAACAAAAACAAAAACAAAAAAGGACTTGTATTCTTAAATGAGTTGCATAGTCACAAATTGATATTTTTACTCTTAGTATCAATTTCAAATTTTGTATCAATATACAGATTTATACCAATGAAAACCTTAATCCTATATTAACATGCAGGTTCTATACCTATGTAAGAAATTATAACTTTAATTTTGCATCATTTATTAAAATTTCTATCAATGTATGTTTATGGCTATACAATGTTTTGTTTAAGAGTAAATTTGATAACCTATCCCTATTTGTCTATTCTTCTAATTTCTATGATATTACTGTATTCCTCCTTTTCTCTTCCACTCCCTTTTTCCTTACTTAAGAAAGAAAAATAAAGAAGAGGAAAGGTAGAAATCCGTGAGTCTGAGCTCTCTAGTCTCCTCCCCATCCAAAACTACATTTGCAAACTATCTCTTAAATTTAAACATATCTGTAACTCATAAAAAACCAGAGCCATCTCACTCGGGTCTGTGGATCTCTTCAGAACCGAAGGTCAGACAGGACCTGCAAAATAAAACGAGTCGGGAGAACGAAGAGACGGACGCCAAGTAGAGTTCTATCAAGGTGAGATTTTACTTGGGTGTGTTTTGAGCTTATATAGGCAAGTAAGAACTGGAACTGAAAACTCAAGGATTAAAATGTTTGCATAACATAAACATTGCAGGGGGAAGTCGGGAAAGAGTCAAGAGGGAGTCACAAGCGAAGGTCACCCACGGCTTGGATGTCTGCGGATGTCCTCAGGCAGTAGGCACTGCAATTTCTTTCAGAGATAAGCTGAAAGTCTTTCGGCTTAATTCCCCAGGTGGCCGGCTTGGGCGGAGGCCGCCAAGGTCTGGAGGCTGAACTGGGGCTGAACAGGGTGCGGGAGGCAACAGCCATCCACTCCAACCAAGGGAATGGGACAAAGATCTTCTTTTGCTTGCTTCTATTGTAATGCTAAGTGCAAGCCCCCAAGACCTGGTTGTCCCCGAGATGAGAGAGCCTGAATGTAGACCCAAGTGACATTATGTGACCTTGCCCCAAGTTATTTCTGAATTGTAAATAAAAGTGCCTATAGTCAAAAGCTGAGCAGAATTGAGATAGGCATTTCCTGGTGTTCCTGACCTGGGGATGGGAAGAGGCCATGACAGAGGTATCTTAAAGTAATGGCCATGTGAGTTGGGTAATTAGAGTTAAGAGCAGCACAGACAAAACTATGGGCAATTATATAATGGAATTATTGGCTGAGAAATATGTATAATAATATAGAGGATAACTTTCTGCCTAGCTCTTATGCTAAATAAGGTTCATCCTAAATATAAAGGTTGTATGCATCTTTTATCCAGGAACTAAATGGTCAGAGGATGGGTAGAAACCCTATGTTAAGATCAAATATTTTGCTGGGCGGTGGTGGCTCATGCCTTTAATCCCAGCACTTGGGAGGCAGAGGCAGGCAGATTTCTGAGTTCAAGGCCAGCCTGGTCTACAGAGTGAGTTCCAGGACAGCCAAGGCTACACAGAGAAACCCTGTTTCGAAGAAAAAAAAAAAAAGATCAAATATTTTTCTACTACACAAAACCAGCACCTAGAATTACAGTCTTCCTTGGGGGGGGGGGGGTGATCAGCCTGGTGTAGGGTTCATCTTTCTTGTCAGTTCTTCTTGAGGCAGTGGAGGGGGAGAGCTCAGTGGAGGGTAAGAGAAATGTTGCTGGTCTTTGCTATTTTCTGAGTTCTTTCCTCCACCTTTCTCCACCCTTTTCCCCACTCTTTGAAGCTTCTAACACTAGGATAGAGGGGAGAGGGAAAGAAAGAGATCCCAGAATCTAATTTCTTTTCTTCTTGTTTCTTCAAACAAGAACAAACGACAAGCAACTTATGTGAAAAACCAACTATCAACAACCAACCAACCCTGCCCTTGCCTCTCAGGGCCCTGGTATTTATGTACTCTCTGAAAATTTCCAGTTTTCCAAACATTGCACAACTGAAGAAGTTACCTGCCATTGGCAAAATCACTCTCCTGCGATAGTAAGAGGCAAATCACAGTCAGCTGCTGTGGACAGTCTAAAGCAGCTCCATATCCCTGGATACCTGGGATTAAAATGAAAGCACATTCTTATAGTATTTCTGTGTTTTTAAAAGAATTCCAAATTCCAGCGTTCTCACTACAGAGAAATGCTGTAGTTAACTGGGGTTATAAACCAAATGTACCGAACAAATATTTACAGAACATTTCATCCAACCTCAAAAGAATATACCTCCTTCTTTGCAGCTCAAGAAACATTGTCTAAAAATGATCACATACTCGGAATCAAGGCAAGTCTTAACAGATACAAGAAAGTTGAAACAATTCCCTGAATCCCATCAGACCACTATAGATGAAAGCAGGATACAAAAAAACAAAAACAAAACAACAACAACAACAACAAAAACCTCAGAGAAATTGAACAACTTTCTACTGAATGAAAAATTCAGTCAAGACAGAAATTTAGAAAGAAGTCAATGACTTTCTAGGATCCACTGAAAATGAATGCACAACATATCCAGAAGTTTAGAGAGAAATCAATCACTTTTTAGGATCCAATGAAAATGAATACACATGTCCAAGCTTATGGGACACACTGAAAGCAGTTCCAAGAGCCAAGTTTATAGCAGTAAAAGCCTACATAAAAATTTTAAGAAAGGTTTTAGCAGCACACCTGAAAGCTTAAACCAAAAGATGAAATCACACAAAGGCAGAGTAGATAACAAGAAATATTCAAATTGAGAGTTGAAGTCAATAATACACACAAACAATACAATACAAATAATCACGGAAACAAAGAGAGTTTGTCAGTCTTACTGATTTTTCTCAAAGAACCAAACTGCCTCATAAAGCTGGTCAGTCTACTCCAGAACATACAGGAATACAAACAATAAAAAGTAAAAATAATAGAGGCAGAAGGCTCAGAAAATGTGAAAGCATATCATTTTTAAGCTTCATTTGTTATTTTCACTTCATGATGCTTCAGAGTTCAGAGAGGAAATTTCTGTGTGTTGAAGAAACATATTTCAAGTCACATAAAATGGCTTTTAGTTGAGCCAAGTGCCTCTCTTCTTTCATCACATATGATTATTAGATCCTCCTGAAAATTGCTTCTTCCAGGAAGCCTGAGGAGCCCAAGACCTCTGATAAAGTATTTGGTACAAAAGAGCCTGCTTGCTTTTTCCTTATTCCCACTGCAGCAGGGTGTAGGCAACTTTTTTGCAACCTACTTTTATTAAGCACTCAACCTCTCCTCTAGCCCACCACCCAGCAGAGGTAGTGGAGAGAAAAGGTACTAAGGATATGGGGGGAGGGCCTATTCAGTGATAGTTCTTTGGGAGTGAGCTTGGTCTTCTTTGGCAGCAGTTCAGTACAGTAGCAAACAGAAAATACTATTCAGCAGGGGATTTCACAGGTGAGAAAGGCAGGAGCACAGTGGAAACTATGTATTTTCTTTTAGTTTTAGATTGCTAATTAAGGCATAGCTCCTTGTCTCTGCCCTGACTCTTAGCACAGTATATGAGACAGAGAAACCTCTGGTGTTGCCTGAGTCCTCTGTCTTACTGAGTCTCCCTTGGGTGCAGTGGGTGAGAAGGCATTGGCCTCAGACTCTGGGAGCAGGTGAGAATGGGCCGGCAAGCTAATTTATTCTTGGGGAGCACCCTTTATGCCCTCCACCTGTGTTCCCGTGGCCCCAAGCAAGTGTGTCCTCCAAGTGGCAGTTCCCCATTGTCTGTCATTGTCTGCTTCACCAATCTCTAGGCTCTCAAGCAGTGTGGCCCTCGTGTGGATGGACATTACCTCTGCAGCTGCAAGTCCCCCTTCACTGTTTATGAGGAAGTGGCCACAGCCTAGTCACTGAGGCCTGCCAATTCTTCTACATTCAGGAACACTGGCCGTATGCACCCCCCACACACACTTTTTTAATACAGTGGCTCAGATTATCTTGAAAGACATCCATGTTTTTCCAGTTTGAAACTTAGTCATGTTGATGCACCTACTCAGTGTGAAGCAAGAGCTCTGCAAATCCAGGTTAGTGGATTCAGGAGGAGAAACTGGGAATGATTTTTCTAAGAAATGTTGTCTGCAGCTTGCTATTACATATCAAATTTTCACACAACCTACAACCAAGTTAGTAATGTGCTTTGAGATCTTTGTGATTGTTCTGCTTACTTATAGTGCATTCAACCTGTTCAGAACTAATTGACCTTTAAATAAAACAGTGTATTCAACCTTACTGTGCTTTGGTCTCTCTAACATATGATTTGCTCTATTTCTCCTTAATGATTCATTCCTAGCTCACAGCAATGTATTTGTGCAAGAGATGTAGGGCCTAGAACTATGACTATTTGCTGGAAGTAGTAAGGTCTGAATCTCTCCCTCCAATGTTGAAAACAATGTGTAAGCATACATTAATAATACCTGGTTGTGTCCTTGGGTGATATTCTGAGTCAGTAGTGTCAGAGAAACAATTTTTTCCTTCATGAGTCTTCTGTAAAAATCTAAGAGAAAAGTTCCTCATTCCTTTCTCACACCGTATTTGCTGTGCTGTTTAATAAATAGAGTGGACAGAATGGCCTTCTTTCAAGAGATCAGCTCAAAGGTCTTGAGACAAACCAATCAGACTCACTCTTGGATGAATGAAACCAAGGGGTCAGCTTCCTTTCTTACCATCTGTGGTGTTCCATGCAAGATGAGTTGGCTGAACAGTCAAGTCGCATGCTCTGGAGGGGCCTAGGAATTCGAGGTACTGCATTTCATGGGAGCATTTCCTCTGGCTCCCAGAAACAGCAGTTAGGTATGTTTCTTCTTCGATGCTGTGTGTGTGTGTGTGTGTGTGTGTGTGTGTGTGTGTGTGTGTGTGTATGTTGTGAGTGTTTGTGAGTGTGTGTGAGTGTGTATGAGTGTGAGTGTGTGAGTGTGTGTGTGTGTGTGTGAGTGTGTGTGTGTGTGTGGAGTATTAATTATTTTAAAAATACCAGAAGGAATTCACAAGTAGATATGTATTTAGATAAGCTAAAAATTATTTTTAAAGCCGGGCAGTGGTGGTGCACGCCTTTAATCCCAGCACTTGGGAGGCAGAGGCAGGCAGATTTCTGAGTTGGAGGCCAGCCTGCTCTACAGAGTCAATTTCAGGGCAGTAGGGCTATACAGACGAACCCTGTCTTGAAAAATCAATCAATCAATCAATCAATCAATCAATCAGTAATTTTTAAAATTACATACTTTGATGTTGAATTTTCATCTTTTCCTTGCCTGGTGTTGTGTCCTTTTGGGTTCTTTACAACTTGCTCATGATTCTTTAGTTTTCCTTTAATGTGGCATCTGTGTTTGATATTACTTTGAAATATTTCAGCATCTGAGAATGACTGTGTTTAGTAGCTCTGTGAAAACTACTAGTTTGTGGAATTTTATTTTCCCTTCTTTTGCTTTTGTTTGATCTTGAGGAAGGGAGGTTTGCAGACTGGTGTGGCCAGGTGTGGGGAGGGCCTCACCTCCACTTGAGTGGATTTCCTTTTCATCAGCAGTTACTCATACTACACATTTCTTCCTGCATCTGTTTTGTCAAATTGTGTTTTTCTAAGATTTATACATATCATCATCTTAGGCTTGTTTTTGTCACTGGGACAAAATAACTTAGAGAAACTATTTAAAAGGAAGTAAGTTTCATTCTGGATGATAGTTTTAGAGTTCTGCCTGTGGTGAGGTGTAGCATCGTGACTGAAGGCTGAGGCAGAACAAAGTTGCTCACCTCTTGAAGTTCAGGAAGGAGACGCAAACACCAGAGACAGAATATACTTGCCAATGCCTGTCTCCAGTGAACTGCTTTCTCCAACCCTCCCCATTTCCTAATAAGCCGCCATCAATTACTCATTGACAAAGTTAGGAGTTTCATGAATCAATCTTTTTTTTTTTTTAAAGATTTATTTATTTATTATGTGCAAGTACACTGCAGCTGTCTTCAGATGCACCAGAAAAGGGCATCAGATCTCATTACAGATGGTTGTGAGCCATCATGTGGTTGCTGGAATTTGAACTCAGGACCTTCAGAAGAGCAGTCAGTGCTCTTAACCGCTGAGCCATCTCTCTAGCCCATGAATCAATCTTAAAATCCCCTAAACTGGCACCCAAGATTTCAACAAGTGGAAATTTGGTGACATTTCATATCTAAGCGGTAACAGTGGGCTGGACTCATTTTCCGGTCTTCTGGTTTGTGTACTCCTGATGAGAAGTCTATGTTCAGGTTTGTTGTAATTCCCAGTGACTGGATGCCTCTTCTCTGGCTCTCTTGAGAAGCCCCCCTGTGTCTATTTGTCTTCATATTCACTCACTAGGTCTTTGTATAATGTTTATCAGCTTTTAATATAAATTACACCTACTCTGTAATCATAGTTTGAGAGTCTATTTGACGGTATCTTTCTCCAGACCAAAAAAAGAAAAAAAAAAATGTCGTTTGCTTTTATGGACAGTGGTTACTTAGTATGGTGATAGACTGAGGTGATTCTAGCTTGCTTGGGGGTCTTCCCATTTCTGCCACTGCTAAGTTGCAGCCTTTCTGAGGTCTGAACTGGAAACATGACTGTTTTCTAGATTTTTTGATGAAAGAAAATGGCTTAGGTTATTTCCTTCCAGTCCCCTGAACTCTTGTGGAGCTCTGCATTCTTTTCAGCTGCCAATGTTCACTCTGTCATGTGCTCCTCAGGATCTGTGGACTCATTGGCAGACATCTTCTAAAAAAAAAAAAATAAGATCAAATGGAGGCCACACTCCTGAGCTTCCCAATTCTTGTACCTATTTCCTTAATATTTATTTTATTTTTGTCTGGCATCTCTCGTTACATACAGTAGGAAAACATGCCTCAGTTTACTCCACTGTCGGAAGGAAGCACCACACTGTTAAACTGGTGTGAATGAATGAAGAACAGCTTTTCGTGTGTAGGTACAGCTGTTCCCTAAACTTTCTACATGAGAACGCACAGAATCTACCCAAGCTTGCCGACATCCTAGGTTAGTACACAGAGCTAGCAGTGTCCCCTGGAGAGGCTAGGCTAGCTGAGGGCTGTGGCTGGATGTTCTTGCCCAAAGTTAAGAGAGAAGTTCCTTGTGTGTAGCAATAAGCCCAGAAAACATCTTCATCCAAAATCTGAAGTACAGGTTTTGTGGCTGTCAGGGTTGGGTTAGGGGTTAGGGATTAAGGGTTAGGATTAGGAGCTAGGGGCTGGGACTAGGGGCTAAGGGTTAGAGAGTTAGGGTTAGGGTTCAGGTTCCTGTTCAGGTTAGAGGGTTAGAGGGTTAGAGGGTTAGTGGTTAGGGTTAAGATTTATGGTTAGGGTTAAAGGGTTAGGGTTCAGGTTAGAGGGTTTGGGGTTAGCTTTAGGGTTTAGGGTTAGGGTTAAAGTGTTAGAGGGGTTACGGTTCAGGTTAGAATTTAATGTTAGGGGTTAGGGCTTAGGGTTAGGGGTTAGTGGATAGGTTTTAGGCTGGTAAGGAGAGAATAGGAGTCATTTCCAAAGCAATGATTTCCTTCAGGAAAGGAAGCACTGGGATTTTACTGAGGGAGTCTGGATATGTTCACCGCTAGGTTTTCCTACTCCTACACAAGCTGGGTTAGTCATTGTTGAACTAGTTGGACCACAGCCTGTGAAATATTCTAATAAATCAATTTTTTTTCTTGTGTTTTTTTTTTTTTTTTTTTCTTTCCAAGACAGGGTTTCTCTGTATAGCCCTGGCTATCCTAGACCTCACTCTGTGGACCAGGCTGGCCTCGAACTCAGAAATGCGCCTGCCTCTGCCTCCCAAGTGCTGGGATTAAATAAATCCACTTTTTACATACATAGATCCATCCTATCAGGTCTGTTCATCTAGAGAACCTTTATTAATACAGCTCTGTGTATGAGTGTGTGTTCTCCTTCCCACTGAGGAAGATGTGCTGCTGGCTAACAATAGTGCTCCACAGGGTTTGTCGTCTGGTTCCTTTTTGTCTCCCAGGGTTCTCATACCTACCAGCTGAAAACTAGCTGCAGTTTACCTAAGCCCAGCATGAAGGACTCAGCTCAAGTGAAATTAGAGTACTTGTGTGTTTATTAGGGGCAGCTCTATAGTGGATTCACTGACCCCAAGGAACCAGAGAGTTCACTAGTCCCAAGGAGGTCAGAGAAATCATTATGGGATGGGAGACTAAGAAGCAGAGGTGGGGAGAAAGAGCAAGCAAGGCAACCAGGGAGAGAAAAATGCTGAGATGAGGTGAGGGAGGGATTGAGAGTGAAGGTGAAGGGAGAAAGAGGGAGAAGGATGGGAGAGGGAGGAGGAGGGAGAGAGATTGAGACAGAGAAACAGAGAGACAAAGAGTATGAAATGTCTGGATTATATAGGAAGAGCTTCTGGGCAAGGGAAAGCCCAGCCCCAGGCTAGTGAGTTACAGGCCACGTGGGGCATTCCACCCTTGCCCTGTAACAGATGGGGACTGAGGAGTGATGGGAGAACCTGGAGGCACAGCTGTAACCTGCCCAGCTTTGAGCAGACTAGCAGACCTTAAACATTCCCCACCACAGGCCTTACCAACCTGGACAGAGACACATCTGTCTTGGCTGCAGTTGCAGGTTCCCAAAGGAACTTAGCTCTTTTGGCTGCCTGTTCTGACTTTGCTCTACAATATACTCCAGCATAAGAAGGGGATGCATTTTGTAGTTTTTGCCTTTATAAATGCAAAGCTTATAAACTTTGAGCCTTGATCAGAACCTTTGTCTTGGCTTCATTCTTCTCTAACCTTTTCATTTCCAGGGTTTCAGGTAAACCGGGTTTGCCCTAGGCTGCTGGATGGCTCCACCCAGCCGGCTTTGATGTGCTAAATATATGCAAGTCAGCCGCAGGTCCCGAGTCTGAATCCCAACAGCAACGAAACAAAACTATTGTTCCCCCCAAATCTCACTTTAATTGTTAATATCCTACGCACTAATTGTTAAAATCCTGGCACCTTTCTGCAGGTGGGACTGCCTACGGAGTGAGGGAAGCTCAGGCTGAAGTCAGCACCTGGCGAGCTCAGGGTCACTGCCCACATAGGGGAGGAGCAAGCTACTGAGCAGTGGTAGGTGGAGCGGTAGGTCCTTCCTGGGGCTGGGCAGGAAGACTGATGGTAAGGCTACTCACGCAGAAGTACTATAGAAATGCAAATACATGTAGATCTGGAAAAGGTCCGGCCCTATACTTGAAGCCTGGGCTGAGAACCTCTCTACCGTGTACCTTCAGCACACTCTAAGTCTAAGGGAGGTGCTCGAGTCACTCAAGACCTACTAGCCAATCAGAGCCTTTAGACGGACCTGCCAGTCAGAAGGGAAGGCGGGATTTTCCGGGTGCCGTGGTGCCGGTTTCGCTTAGTAGCTGAGCAGGCTTGGGTCGTCTTGTGTGCTGTGTTCTCTGTCCGGCCGGTAGATGCTGTGGAGCGTGCTCAGGCAAGCTCCGAAGCTGCAACATGGTGAGCACAGGGTCACTGCCAGCAAGGGGGAGAAGAGGGGTCTGAGCCGGGCGAACTGGTGAGGTGGGGTTTTCCCGGGGCTGAGTGGGAATCAGCGGCCACGCGTGAGGTCCCCTGAGGTCCTAGGCACTCGCGGGACCCAGCGGTAGCCTTGAATAACTTCACTGTGGGGGCTGCACCTGTGCAGAGCATTTGGCTTATGTGTAGGAAAATTCTTAGCATGATCCCAACTCAGAGAGTCCTAGTTTCTACAAGTTCTGACATTAAGGTGGACAATCCATTTGGAGTTAGTTTTGTGGAAGTTGTAAAAGGCATCTCATGGGCTGGGTAGCAATCCAACATCATGCTGTGATGTAAAAGAGTAGAATGGATGATGTAAAGGATTTACTAAAGCTTAGGAGTTAATAAGGCTCACAAAGTAGAATTTAGCTGAGGGAGGACTGCCTGTAAAACATGCGACAGATAGGCCGGGCCGTGGTGGCGCACGCCTTTAATCCCAGCACTTGGGAAGCAGAGACAGGCAGATTTCTGAGTTTCAGGCCAGCCTGGTCTACAGAGTGAGTTCCAGGACAGCCAGGGCTACACAGAGAAACCCTGACTCGAAAAAAACAAAAAAGAAAAAAAAAAAAAAAAAAAAGAAAAAAGAAAAGAAAAAAAAAAACCCACGCCATAAGTAATACGATAACCAGGGCAGTTAGAGATTAGAAAGCTAGGATACACATGTTTGTTCACCAGGATTGTCCAGAAATATGGCTCCAAACCATCACAAAGGAAACAAACTTGATTTACAACCAGCCAGTAGCCCCATCTCCATATCAAAGAGCAGGCCTTGAACAAGCTGCTCAATGGGGCTTTACAGGATCACAGTCAACAGTAAGGCCTGGTGTGCCATAAAGGTTCAGCTTTCTTCCTGAGAAAAGCATAGTTCTGCCACATGGGCAAGATGGCAACTAGTGACAACCATGTGAAAAGGTGAAAAAAGAAAAGAAAAGAAAAGGAACACTGTTGTATTGAGTGCTGGCCTGATCAAGCTACAGTTCCTCTGTGGTCCTCAGGTATGGAGACTCCTTCTGAACCCAGGAACATGCTTGGCAGAGGCAGTAACAGCCTGGGGCCTATTCAGCTGACTCCTTGGGAGCTTTTCCCTGAGGCCCTGGGTACAGAGATAAAACAGCTCCTTTTCTAAAACCAGGCCTATGTTTGGGACAGCTGGTAATGGACTGGGACCAGGGCCTTTGGGAGGGTTTGCACCAGATTCTGAGAACACAACTCTCCCCACCATATGGGCTGGGGTTGTCAGTTCCAACGGCACTAGAGGCTTGGTCAGAAATGTTTTTGAGAGACACTGAGTTCCCCATTGTTCAGCACTGTTTGATTAGACTTCTTTAATGGGAGTGTGTCCCATTGTATGCTGCTTCTGCAGATTCTACATCACGTGCTGTAATCCACTTGGCAGGAAGGAGACTTCAATTCTTCAGCCTTGGTTAGTGTGTGGGCTCAGTGGGGCTGGCCTTGTGTGAGGTCACAAGGGGGCATTAGGTGCTGCAGAGCATAGCCCACCTTTCTGATCACCTCCATACAGAGAGAGCTCTAGAACCTCTGTTTGGAAGTGAGGTCAGTAGTGACTGAAGGGGTCTGAAATGTGACAGTTAGGGGTCACTTTGAGTTATTTTTGTGCGAGTTGTGAAGTCTGTGTTTATTCCATTGTGTACACACTCAATCGTAGGTAATACTGGTCATGGTCACATTATTCCTGGCTGAGTTTCCTTATGTCCATTGAGACTTGACTATAATTTGTGGCTTATGTTCTTGTATTTTATTTTCTCTACATCTCCTTATTTTTTCACAATTATTTTAATGCTTTTGATTGTTGTAGCTCTGTAGTAAGTATGGATGGAATTTACATTGTGTCCAAAATGTGTCCTATTTCTTCATAATCCTAATGACAATTCTGAGGTTTTTTTTTCACATGGCAAATAGCTTTGGAATAAGCATTCCTACTAATTTTTTTTTTTTTTTTTTTTTTTTTTTGCTTTTTCCAGACAGGGTTTCTCTGTATAGCTCTGGCTGACCTGGAACTCTGTAGACCAATTGTTCTTCCAACTCAGAAATCACAAAAACTACATGTAATTACCGCACTGCAGGAGTTTTGTTTAGATTGTTTTGACTTTATACTGCAAATTGAACATACCCAATATTCTTTTTTTTTTTTTTGAAAACATCACTATAGTAGTGTTGTTTACAATTGTACGTGTGTGAAACTGAAACTAATGTGAAATAATGTACAAATCCATAGAAAGAGGACTTTAGCCTAGACTTTAGTGACACAGCATACATTGTTAGTGTTACATAAATGATATCTCACTAAGTATAACTCAATTGAGAAAACAAAAAGTGAAAATAAAACATTTTCCAGAATTGAACAATGAATATGTGTGTGACACAGGATTGTGTATTAGCAATAAAGTCTGATAGCAGTAGGTTGGGATTTTCCATAGATATCAACTAAAATTAGTTAACACTTTGTTGTGTTATAGTTGATAAAAATTGCACGTATTTAATGTGTTTTCTGCCGGGTGGTGCTGGCGTAAGCCTTTAATCCCAGCACTTGGGAGGCAGAGACAGGCGGATTTCTGAGTTGGAGGCCGGCCTGGGCTATACAGAGAAACCCTGTCTCGAAAAACCAAGAACAAAACAAAACAAAACAAAAACCATAAAAAATATGTTTTCTGATACATTTGGATACCTACTCCCAAGCAACCCCATTCTACTGAGTTCTCATAAAATGACAGAATTGCTGTGGATCCCAGCAGTCTTCACAGTATAGTTTTCATGCACTTGAAAGTAGTTTTAAGAAGTGCCAGAATTCTATATTCATTGCAGTTGTATTCATGGTAGCCAAAATATGAGAATTACTTCAATGCTCATTTGTTGAGGACAAGCTGGGTGCCTCAATGGGACATTGTGCTAAAGGAATGAAGACAATAGCAGTGGTTAAAGGATTAAGTCCTTTGAAGACTCTCACAGTCAGTGCTGTATTGCTCACAAAAACGACATGTAATTACAGCTTAAGCATTGTGGACCCATTTCTTTTCCCCATGTAACTTTAACCTTTAGTGCACTTTTATTGTCAGATGGATATGAGAACCTGAACCGGCTTGTCTACCTTGCAGGTAGCAATGGAAAATGAAGGGTGACCAAGCCAGCTCAGTCTGTCAACAGGATCTCAAGGGAGAGCAAGGATTGAAAAGAAGACAACTAGCAACACTATAACATGACTCCAGCCAGTGCTGAGCCTGTTTTTAATAGCATTTTAAGTACGTGCAAATAATAAAGTCAGATCTAGGTCAAGGAACAAACAGGGCAATAAACAAAGTCCAGGCATCCTTGTGTTTAGGGACTTATCAGGATGATCAAGATAAAAGGAATTCCACACATTCCCTGGCTCAGTTTACTTCAAGCTTTGTATTAGCCCAAATGTAAATATTCTTTTCTGAGCCTACTACAATGTCCTAGCCCAAAGTCAAATTCCTGCCTGAGCCTACTTCAATGTCCTAACTCAATGTCAAATTCCTGCCGAATTCCTACAGCAGGGCAGAAAGCACAGAATGTAGCTGAAGCAATCTCCTTCAAAGAGTTTTTCTAATGTTTATTTATAACATTATGTGGAGAAAAGAAATGAAATATCAAGCTTTCTGTACCAAGAATTGTTATAGATGGGAAGGAAATGTGGTATTAAAGTATACTATAAAAATACAGGAAGTAGGTTTATTTGGCTGGCATGAGAGCTTTCTGGCAATGAGTCATTTTGCATGAAAAAGTAAACATGAGTTTAAGAAACAGACTGTTTATCCTAGCGGTAGTAGTGCACGCCTTTATCCCAGCACTTGGGAGGCAGAGGCAGGCAGATTTCTGAGTTTGAGGCCAGCCTGGTCTACAGAGTGAGTACCAGGATAGCCAGGGCTACACAGAGAAACCCTGTATTGAAAAAACCAAAAAAAAAAAAAAAAAAAAAAAAACCAGACTGTTTGAATTTAAATGCTGATGATATATTACAATTGAACAAACATGTAGTAGTCTGAAATAAATAATGGACTCATCTCTTTGTTTTCTCTGCATTAAGTAAACTATCTTAGATGATAACACTTTCATTTTTGCTTTTGGAGAATGTGTCAAACATTTAATATATTCATCGGTATTTTTATTCTTTTTTGTTTGTATGCTTTTTTGTTTTTTGTTTTTTGTCTTGTTTTTTCAAGACAGGGCTTCTCTATATAGCCCTGGCTGTCTTGGAACTCACTCTGTAGACCAGGCTGGCCTCGAACTTAGAAATCTGCCTGTCTCTGCCTCCCAAGTGCTGGGATTAAAGGCGTGCGCCACCACCGCCTGGCCTTGTTCGGTTTTTTGATTCAGGCTTTCTCTGTATAGCTCTGACTGTCCTAGAACTCACTTTGTAGTTCAGGCTGGCCTGAAACTCAGAAATCTATCTGCCTTTGCCTCCCAAATTCTGGGATTAAAGGCATGTGCCACCACCGCCCTGCTCGGTTTATTTATTCTTAATGCATAATATAATTAATGTAGCAGTTTTGTACAACATCACCTAATTATTTTTATTGAATAGTTATTTAAACATTAGTCTTTCTTGAAAGCAATCAAGAATATTCGTGTGGAATGAAATGAGAAGCATTGTAATTCCACATTCCAAACTAGTGAAAGCTAACACAAGAAAATGACTGCTTTTGTTTCATACTTGAAATGCATTTCACATTGCTGAGAGCAAACCTTCTGATTTCACAGATATAGACTGGGCCCAAGATGAGTTTATCATGAACTCCTGTGTTGCAGGGTATTTGATCACATTGTGAATCCAGAGACTATCCAATTTATTTGGGGGGGGGGGGGGTGTTGGGGGGGATTAGGAAGCTGTTTCTAATTGTGGTGTGGCTCAGCCCTTAGTACACATGTTTGCTCCCAAACAATGAGAATAATGTTCGTTTTAGAAGGAAGTACTCATGTTTGAAAGCAATATCTAATTGAGTGGCTGGCAAAATGATGAATCAAGGAAAGATCTGACAGAATAGGATATGCCCAAGTCTCAAGGGGAGAGAGAGGGAAGAGAGGCACATAAGAGGAAGCAGCTCAGAGGGTGAGAGGAGGAGGCAGTCTTACCTGGAGAGTTTTACAGAGACAGGCTTAAGAGAGAACAAGCTAGACCCAGGTGAAGAAACAACGAGCCAGAGAATGAGAATGTGTCAGAAGATGAGAAAGGATGCTAGAGTTCATTTGAGGCTGAGCACAACAATTCAGTCAGAAGTGAAAGAAGCAGTTTGAATTGGTTAGCAGGAAGAGGAGTTTGTGTCACAACAGCTGAGTTGACCAGCCAGCCAGAGTTCAGAAAGAAAAAGGAAGGGTGATTTTATTCGGCAGTTAAGTCTCAGATGCCCCAAACATTCTAGACCTACATAAGATTGTAGAGAGGCTAGAAGCTTCCAGGACGAGGTCTAGATTATCAGAAGAAGGAAGTAAGCCTCCAACACAATGTTTTTACAGTTCTGTGTGACAGTCAGCTACAAAATCAGAATGAGAACTATATCTGTCACAATCATACTATCCCTGTCTTCACTATTTTGCTTCCCTCTTTTGCATTTTCATGTAAGCAATATTGAATTAATTTTTAATTGAAGATTCATTCTCTCTCATACAATATATATCCTGACTCTGTTTTTCCTCCCAACACTCTTACCAGATACGCCCCTTGCCCCCCCACTTTACCTATCCTCCTCTCCCCAAGATCCAACACCCTCTTGCCCCGTTTCCTCTTCAAAAAGGAGCAGACCTCCAAGAGAGGGCAGCCTAACAGGACAAAAGAAGATAGAAATAAAACAAGGTGAAAGCCTTTATATTGGACAAGGCAACGTGATAGGAGGAAAAGTCTCAAGATCAAAGTTACACCTGCTCTCACTGTTAGGAGTCCCACAAAAACACCAAGCTAACAACCATAGCATATCAGCAGAGGACCTGACACAGACTCATGCTGTGTCTATGCCTGCCTTTTAAGTTTCTGTTAGGTAGCTAGAAATCCACTCAGTGTTAGTCATGAGTTCCCTCTCATGTCAAGGGTCTCAAGTTAAAGTGAAGTAATAAAGTGAAAAACAAAGATCTGGGAATGTAGAAATAAAGGTAAAAACAACTACTCTATTCCCCTTTAGAAGGAGATCTGTGCTTCCCTCTATAGCTCACCTCTTTATCTAGCCTCTGGGTTTGTGGGGTACACCTTGATTATTATTTACCTAAGAGGTAATATCTACTTATAAGTGAATGCATGCCATGTTTGTCATTCTGGATGTGGGTGACTTAAGGTGGGTTTTTGTTGTTGTTGTTGTTGTTGTTTCTTTCAATGGACTGCAAATTCACTGTGCCATTTTTTTTTTAAACGTCTGAATGATACTCCATTTTATAAACGTGCCACATTTTTTGTTTATCCATTCTTCAGTTGAAGTACCTATAGGTTGGCTAGTATGAATGAATATCCTATGAACATAGTTGAGCAAATGTCCTTGTGGTAGGATGGAGTGCTTTTGGATACATTCCCAAGAGTAGTGTAACTGGGTTTTGAGATAGGTGGATTCTCAGTGTTCTGAGGAACCATGATTCTGAGGAAAGACTGATTTCCATAGTGGCTATATTACTTTGCACCCCACGAGCTGTGGAGAGTTGTTCCCCCTTTTCTACATCCTTGCCAGCCTGAGCTTTCACTTGTACTATTGATCTTAACCATTCTGACTTGTACAAGATAGATTCTCAAAGTAATCTTGATTTGCTTTTCCCTTATGGCTAAGATGGTGATGTTTTCTTTAAGTATTTCTCAGCTTTTTGAGATTCCACTGTTGAGAATTCTTTGTTTAGATCTATACCCCATCTTTTCATTGCATTTCTTGCTTTGGTAAGCCTAATTTCTTGAGGTCTTTATATATTTTGTATATTATGCCTCTATAAGATGTGGATTTGGTTAAAAAAGTCTTTCCCCATTCCTTAGGCTGCCTCTATGTCTATTTGACCGGGTTTTTGCCACTTCTAATCTACTTTCTACTATTGGCAAAGAGGAGAAATAGTGCACAGGATGAGTATTGGTCTGTAATTTCTTAATTTTTTTTTAGTATAGTCTTGTACTTCATGTTTAAAAGACTTATATGCCTTGTCTGTGTTTTTTTCTCTTTTTTTTTGTGGTGCTATCTATGTTGTGTGATTTCATTCATCATGATCTAATCAAATTTCTGTTTCTATGGAAAATAATAAACCTTCACCTATTTTGTTATCTTCTGAAAATTTACTATCAATTCCTTGAGTTTTTGATAGTTTGGGAAACAGTTTTAGTTTCCTCTTCTCGATCTTGAAGGCTTGCCTCTCCTCATTTCTTTGCAGCTCTGTCTTCCCGTTGTTGAAACCAACAATTTTTGGGTTTTTTGCTATTTAAGTGATTGATACAGTTAACACATTTGATTTGGGTTTTTAAAACTTTCTGATATATAATTGTCTGTTTGTCCTAATTAGCTTCAGTTGTCAGCATTTTAGAGATGTTGTACTCATCTGAGTGAGCCTCAATTGAGGTCATCCTCTTATCAAAATGGCTGGATGCTGTGTTCCTGATAGATTGTGTTGTGTGATGACTGATGTGGGAAGGCTCTTCCACTGAGAGTGGCAAGATCCCTAGGCAAGTGGGCCTGGCCTACATAAGAGAGCTAGCTGAGGATGAGACAGTGACCAAGCAAGAGGGGAAGGCAGGAAACAATGTTTGTCCATGGTTTTTGCCTTATTTTCTTGAAGCTTGAGTTTCTATC
>JADRCD010231598.1:0-40006 GCA_019843815.1 Montemys delectorum | reverse complement strand
CTGATAAGTGGTTATTAGCCCAGAAGTTTGGAATACAGGAAGAACAATCAACAAATCACAAGAAACTGAAGAAGAAGTAAGACCAAAATGTGGACATTTCATTCCTTCTTCAAAGGGGGAACCAAATATCCACGGAAGAAGTTGCAGAGATTAACTATGGAGCAGAGACTGAATGAAGGACAAGCCAGCCTAAATATAGCTATCTCCTGAGAGGCTGTGACAAAACCTGACTAATACAGATGTAGAGGCTCACAGCCATCCGTTGAACTGAGTACACGGTCCCCAATGAAGGAGTTAGAGAAAGGGCCAAAGGAGCTGAGGGGTTTGCAGCCCCTTAGGATGATCAACAATATGAACTAACTAGTACCCTCAGAGCTCCCAGGGACCCAACCATCAACCAAGGACTATACATGGTGGGACTGAGTGTTTTGGCAGCATGTGTATAGTAGAGGATTGCAAATTCAATCATCAATAGGAGGAAAGAACCTCTGCCTTGTGAAGGTTTTGTGCCCCAGTGTAGGGGAATGCCAGGGCCAATAAGTGGGAGAGGGTGGGGTGGCAGGCATGGGGAGGGGGTAGGCAACAGGGGTTTGTTCTTGTTGGTTTTGCTTGTTTTTTTGTTTGTTTTTTGGAGGGGAACTGGGAAATGAGAAATTTACATGTAAATAAAGAAAATATCTAATAAAAAATTCAAAAAAAATTGCGAAAATAAAGAAGCCTTCAAAATTTGAAGTCTGAGTGATATTCATGAATTTTAAAAACTGGAGTTTGTTAGAGAAACTTTGCTTTTACTTCCTACTTAGAATTCAGTTTCTCATATAAGATCTGTTGCTACACAAGTAACTGAGTAACCCTTGCCATGAACATGATCTTAGGAAAGCTAAATCTCTGGGTAGAAGCTGGTTCTACATCCCAGATTATAATTACTAACCCAACAATGACAATTTCCCGTGCTATCCATACATATAGATCAGTTTCTTTACCTCAGAATATACAGCTGCAACCATAAACTCGCTTGTGAGTATTTGGTGTTTGAACCTTTCATTAAACTGCAAACCCCAGGAAAGTGGAGCACAAGTTGTGCTCACTGAGCTATAACCCCAGTCCCCAGTGTAGTAGGCACTCACTCAACCTTTCATAGTGTCCACTCAGTTGTGATGGATGACTGAAATAATAACATGCCGCAGAGCCAGAGCCCCAAATTCCGTTCTCTCTGGTGCTGCCTCACATGATCTTCAACAAACACATTAAACCTTCTCTAACTCTCAGTTGCTACATTCAGGGGAGAGCTTTCAACATGCTGCTCAGTGTTCGGGGTTTTTTTTGTTGTTGTTTTTTGTTTGTTTGTTGTTGTTGTTGTTGTTGTTGTTAATGATTTGTTTTATTCACTTTTAAAACAACCAAGGGAATCCGACCAAGGGAATACCACATTCTTATGTCAAGGACATAGGATGGTCCAATGGGAAATGAGCAGGGAAGGAGTATCAAGGGTACATCGATTAGCCTCAGAAAAAGGTAAAAACAGCTCCTAGTTCTGACAAAAGTGATGACTTCTAAATTGCCGAATTCTTCAGGAAAGTGTGGCAAGAAAGGAGTTTCTTATGGTAGTCCCCCTTTCCTCCCTGAATCCTATATGTGAGTTTGATACACACAGACTTTACAAACTATATTCTCCACCCATCAAAGCTTTCTTTTAAATAATATACAATTTATTTTTCAGAAAATTAACTAACAACTTACAAGCTCCTTTGCCTGCTAGATGTGTGTGACCAATGTAGCACATTTTAGTAGTGTTCCTCTGAAAGCACAGTGTCTTACAGTTCTCCATTGACTTTAGATCTGCAAAGCAATGGTAGCTCCAGAATGAGGAGTCAGATTCCCTGGGACCCGAGTTAGAGACAGTTGTAAGCCTGCCATGTGGGTGTTGGCAATTGAACCTGGATCCTGTGGAAGAGGATAAACTGCTGAGCCATCTCTCCAGCTCCTGTACATAGATAGCCCAGCTAGCCTCAAACTCATGATCCTTCTACCTCTACCTCATCAGCATATACTATGGGTATGCACCACCACACCACACCAGCTGTATTCTAAACCAGTCTGTTTTAGAGAATGCATAATTCACATAAATTAATTTGTAAAACTGAGAGCTCAGAAATGGCTCAGGGGAGATGCTTTTAATGGCTGAAGAAAGACATTTTTAAAAGGGTCTTCAAATCCCACCTACAGGTGTAACTACCATCCTAATGACAGTGGCAGCCCCCTAGAATATCACAAAAAAAAAACTAGTATGCAAGCCCAGTTCCAACAGACCACTTTGAACTCAAAATCATCATTTGGATAGTCTTTCTCCCAGACTCAAGTGAGGCAAATGAGTTCACATTGGGAGCAAAATTTAAAGGAACACCATAAAACCTGATAATCAAAATCGTATTTCAATACAACACTTTATGATCAAAAAGCAAAATTCATGAACAAGATATGAAATTTTTAATAAGGAAGGATCTGTCTTATTGATTTTTTTCTTTTGCCTTGGGCTCTAGTATGGTTCAGCTCAACACTTTCTCACTTCCTTCTGTTCTGATAAAAGACACCGAGCATATGCACGATGGAATGTGTAAAGGAAGCAAATTTGTGCTTGCTCCACCACTCTGAGCCAGAGAAGCACCAGGGGGCAAGCACCCAGGACCACACTGCTTCTCAAGACAGAGTATTGGCTCCTGTTCCTGTCTCTTGGTAGGTCTGGTAATTTACAAAGAGAAGACTTTACATAGCTTACAGTTCTGTAGGTCTAAGAGCTTGGGACCAGCATTTGTGTGTAGCTTCTAAAGTGAAGGCTCCAAGCAGCTCCACAGGAGAAGAAGGGAAGCGGGAGTGGGCTCTTACAGAAGAGCTGACATGAACAAAAAAGAATCAACACAAAGCCAAATACTTTTATTAACAACCTTCTACAGAGTAAGTAATGTGATCCCAAGATAATTACATTAATCCCTTTGTGAATGTAGAATTTCTACAACCTAATTCCCTCTTAAAGATCCCAACAACAGGACCATATTGGAAGCTAAGCATCAACATGAGTTTTGGTGACAACTAACCATATTTAAACCATAACAGTTCCCAAATGCAAAAAAAAAAAAAAAAAAAAAGGATAGTCTCGATGGATCACAGGCTATCCTTTTGTCTGAGGTAACTATTATTACTCTATACAAAGAAATGACAAAGCCCCAATATGGTGTCTACATTTTCTCCAAGAACTCATTCCACTTTGCTTAGGAAAAACAGACTCTTCATGGTGAAACAGTGAAAATCTCCCCTTCTAAACACCCCTATGGTAATAAAAGCTATAGAAAATCAGTACTGATCAGTGTCTTTTATTCCAAGAGCAAATGCTGTGAGACAGAATGAAAGGAAGGGTGCAGTGAACACTGCTGAGCACTAGCAAAATGAACCGTTCAAGAGAAGATTCTGGGCTCTGAGCGTTAGTTACTTATTAGCTCTTATTCCTTAAAGATCAATGCTGTCAATCAGTCAGGCTTACTGGGTGATTCTGTACTCCCTACTAAGGTAGCAGGGAAAGAAGAAATGATTCCTCAATCAACACAAATTGGAGAGTATTCCTGGAATTGAAATTAATCTGTTTTTAAAGTAAACAATGAAAAAGGAGTCCCTCCTGGATGGAGTACCTGTATTGTACAGTAGCTGTAGCCAAGCTAGATACTTCAAGCCTTAAAATTATGTGAGAAAAGAAGGCAGGGCTGATATCAAGTATGTAGCAGACAACGGATGCTTCTGGTGCTCCACCGTTAGGGTTTCCCAATGGCAACCTCAATATCCATCCTGTGAAACTGAAGGCTTTGTTTAGTAATAACATCTCACCATTATTTTTCTAACCTACTAGAAGATTAATAATAAATTAAGGAATATTTCAAGATAAAATATCAAGCATTTTAACATAGGTGGGTTGTCTATGGATGGAGATCCTGAAAAACACTGTAGGAACTTCGTTACTCTTAGCCAGCCAAGTATCTTTGATGTATAAGACACATGCACTGTGCAGGCATTCAATAAATAGTTGCATGAATAAAACTTAAGGTAATGAGAACTATTAAACTTTTGCCAATGCTGAATCATAATCAGAAGGCAGGCTGTCAGGAGTCTCATGTCCTGCAGGTCCTGTGTTGCAATCAATTGCCCAATAAAAAACAGGAATGTGGGCTAACCTAACAATATAAAATCATTGCTTCTGTCTCAGTAGGAGACCGAAAACTTGAATAGTCAGTGCTACCCCTGAAAGGAGAGGCCTCTGAGATTATAAATAAGAAATCAGTGGGGGCTTGAGGGAGCAGAGAAGGGTGGAAAGATAGGTGACCTGAACTAATCAGAATCCTCAAAGGGTCCATGGAGAAATGGCTCATAACAAACAGTGAAACTGTAGATGAGTGAAGCAAAATATAGTGAGGTTCTTTCCTTCTCCTCTCGATTTGTGAACTCACTAATGGCAGTTCTAATCTCTTCCCTATCCACAGACTGAAAATAAACAGACCAGGCAATGTTAAATACCCTTAAAGGACAGGCATCCAGAGAGCTAAGATGCACCGAGCCCAGAGAGCGAAGCTCACATGATCAGCCTACTGACAACATTCTGGAAAAGGGCCCTAGGGCTCCGTGCCCGCTATGGCTCACCTAGAGCAATGGCCAAAAGCAAAAGTTTGCAAATGGACTCTGAACAAAACAGACCTGGAGCTGGATAACCCAAAGGGCCCTGACACTAAACGAACCAATGGCCGTAGAGACAGGGCGGGCCGTCGGGGCGCCGGGCCAATGGGAGTGCGGCAGGGCTGGCGGGGGCGGCCCTGCCTCCTCGCTACGGGTTAGTTCGTCGCCCAGCCGGGCCGATGTTGGAGCTACCCGGAGCCCAGGCGTGCGCTGGGGCGCTCGCGGGCGCCCTCCTTCTGCTGCTGTTCGTGCTGGTGGTCCGCCAGCTTCTGAGGCAGAGACGGCCGGCAGGCTTCCCCCCGGGTCCTCCGCGGCTGCCATTTATCGGCAACCTCTGCTCCCTGGCCTTGTCGGCCGATCTTCCTCACGTCTACATGAGGAAGCAGAGCCGGGTGTATGGCGAGGTAGGCCTCGACGCAGACCTTCCTCTCATCAGAAGCAGCAGTCAGGGACCCCGTGGCCCTGCCGCCACGCTTCGAGGGCCTGCCTCCAACAGGATGCTGCCTCGGCTTGAGTTTCCCGACCACAGATCAGCTTGTGCTTCTGCACTTGCGCTGTGTGGCCTGTAGTCTCTCAGTCCCTCTCTCTCCCTCCCTCCCTCTCTTTTGGTTTTTCGAGACAGGGTGTCTCTGTGTAGCCCTGGCTTTCCTGGAACTCACTCTGTAGACCAGGCTGGCCTCGAACTCAGAAATCCACCTGCCTCTGCTTCCCAAGTGCTGGGATTAAAGGCGTGCGCCACCAATGCCCGGCTTGTAGCCTGTAATCTCTCGAGTTCCCTGCCCTCAAACTGTCACTGACAGAAACTTCTCTGCCCTGTGGGCCTTGAGCTTCTGGGAAAAATCAAGACACTGTGAGTTTCTAGGACAGTGGTTAGTATTGTAGGTTGCTCATTAAATCGTTTTTTGTTTTTTGTTTTTGTTTTTTAATGTAACACTAAAAATAAAAATTGCCCTTTAATTTTCTGAAGCCTGAATTTTCCTCATCAGGGTAATTAGAATGATACCCAAAGCAGTAAGAAGCTACCCGACTGTATTGCCTATTACATATGATTTTGGTTACTATGTGAGAAAAATATCTTCATTTAGTGGCGTTAGGGGTTGATCATAGGGTTTGGCAAGGTAAGTGTTCTACCCCTGAAACACACAGCCGATATAATAGAAATGTACTGTGCCTTCAAATTTAAAATCATCTTTAAACCAGTTGATTCGAAATGGCTTCTCATTGAATAGGAAATTGAAAATTTTTACATAAATATTTGAACTGAAAGGAATTATTTACTATGAATATTCATACAGGACAAGTAATGTAAGTCTGTTCTGTTAATCTAAAATTAAAATGTAAGTGTATGGAAGACTGTCAATAAGGGATAGATTGATTGGATTCAGTTGATTAGAATTTGGTGTAAATAATTTTGTTTCTGGTACACTGAGGAAGCTATGCAAGCTATGTAAGCTATCGTTTACAAGGATGACCATTTACTGCACATCAGATAAGCCTGACCTGTGCTGAGAGCTTCAAAGCTGCCAGGGGCAAAACTGAAAAGGATCTATGCATTACAGAAGAAACATTGTATTCCAAGGCTTAGTAACCACCAACATTAACTCTTTATAAACTACAGCTGCATTTGAGCTTTATTCTAGTTATAAAACAACCCTGAAGATTTCCCATTATCTTAGAGATATTTCCCAATTCTGACAGTTTCAAAATTAGTATAAGTTGCTAAAATACTAACCATTTTTTGTAGACTAGAAAGAGACTGTTATTTCCTGTACATCAGAAAGGTTATAGGAAGCAGTTCATAGGAGTTATTTTTCTTTTCTTTTATTGACTTTTCTTTTTTTCTTTTTTCCTTTTTTATTATTATTAATCATTCCATCTCAAATTCATTTACATCTCAAATGATAGCCCAATTCCTGGTTACTCCCTCCACCATCCCGCCATCCCATGTTATCCCATTTCCCAGTTACCCCTCTGCCACCACCACCCCCTTTTGCCCGTATGAGAGTGTTCTCGCACCAACCCACACTCTCCTGCCCCACTGCTCCAGCATCCCCCTACTCTGGGGCCCTGGACCAAGGGCCTCCCCTCCCATTGCTGTCGGATAAGGCCATCTTCTGTTACATATGTATCTGGAGGCATGGATCCCTCTAGGTACACTCCTTGGTTGTTGGTCAAGAACTGGGTGGTCAGACCGGCCTATGTTGTTCTTCCAATGGGGTTGCAATCCCCCTCAGCTCCTCCAGTCCTTCTCCCAGCTCTCCCACCAGGTTCCCTGAGTTCAGTCTGATAGTTGGCTCCAAGCATTCACATCTACATTGGTCAGTTGCTGGCCAGACCTCCCTAGGAACTGCCTTCCTGTCCACAAGTGTCTCTTCACCACAATAGTGGTCAACAGTGTTGGGTTGGGTGTCTGCAGATACGATTGGCCCTTCCTTCAGTCTCTGTTCCATTTTTTTTTTTTTTTTTTTTTTTTTTTTTTTTGTCCCTGTTCTTCCTTTGGACAGGAACATTTCTGGATTAAAAAACTTTGAGATGGGTGGGTGGCCCTATCCCTTGACCAGGGTCTGTGCCTATCTACTGGAGGTGGTCTCCACAGGGCGTATTTCACCCTTCTGTGAGCTTTATGGCTAAACTCAATCCCGTTGGGTCCTGGGAGCCTCACGTTTCTCTGGTGTCTGGGACCCTCCAGTGGCTATCCCCCGTTCCTCATCCCCCGCCCCCGCTACCTATTTTTATTCCATTTCCTGATCTTCTGTACCTCTCTTATGTCTCTTCCAGATTCTGATTCTGCCACCTTTATTTCCTCCTCCTCCTTTCTCCCTCCCTTGTCCCCCTCTCCTTCCATCTCCCACAGACATACTGTTCCCCACTCAGTGCAGGACTGGATCATCCACCCCCTGGTCTTCCTTCCTTCTACACTCCATATGGTCTGTAAGTTGTATCATAGGCATTGTGAATTTTTGGGTTAGTATCCACTTATTAGTGAGTACATACCATGTGTGTTCTTTTGTGTTTGGGTTACCTCACTCAGGATGATATTTTCTAGTTCCATCCATTTGCCTGTGAATTTCATGAAGTCATTGTTTTTAATAGCTGAGTAGTACTCCATTGTGAATATTACCACATTTTTTGTATCCATTCTTCTGTTGAGGGACATCTGGATTGTTTCTAGCTTCTGGCTATTATAAATAAGGCTGCTGGGAACATAGTGGAGCACGTGTCCTTGTTATATGTTGGAGCATCTTTTGGGTATATACACAGGAGTGGTATAGCTGAGTTTTCAGGTAGAACTATTTCCAATTTTTTCAGGAACCGCCAGACTGATTTCCAAAGTGGTTTTACTAGCTTGCAGTCCCACCAGCAATGGAGGAGTGTTCTCCTTTCTCCACATCCTCGCCAACATCTGCTGTCATCTTCATTTTTGATCTTAGCCATTCTGACTGGTGTGCGATGGAATCTCAGGGTCATTTTGATTTGCATTTGCCTAATGACTAAGGATATTGAACATTTCTTTAAGTGTTTCTCAGCCATTTGATATTTCTCAGTTGAGAATTCTCAATTTAGCTCTGTACTCTACTTTTAAATGGGGTTATTTGGTTCTCTGGAGTCTGCCTTCTTGATTTCTTGGTATATTTTGTATATTAGCCCTCTATTGGATGTAGGATTGGTAAATATCTTTTCCCAATCGGTGGGTTGCCATTTTGTCCTATTGACAGTGTCCCTTGCTTTACAGAAGCTTTTCAATTTTATGAGGTCCCATTTGTCAATTGTTGATCTTAGAGCATAAGCCGTTGGTGTTCTGTTCAGGAAATTTTCCCCTGTTCCCAAGTATTCAAGACTTTCCCCCACTTTCTTTTCTATTAGACTCAGTATATCTGGTTGTATGTGAAGGTCCTTGATCTACTTGGACTTGAGCTTTGTGCAAGGAGATAGGTATGAACCAGTTTGCATTCTTCTACATGCTAACCTCCAGTTGAACCAGCACCATTTATTGAAAATGCTGTCTTTTTTCCACTGAATGGTTTTAGCTCCTTTGTCTAGAATCAAGTGAGTTCATTTCTGGGTCTTTAATTCTATTCCATTGATCTACTTGCCTGTCACTGTACCAATACCATGCAGTTTTTACCATGATTGCTCTGTAATACAGCTTGAGGTCTAGGATGGTGATTCCCCCAGAAGTTCTTTATTGTGGAAAATAGTTTTCGATATCCTGGTTTTTTTTGTTTTTTGTTTTTGTTTTTTGTTATTCCAAATGAATTTGAGAATTGCTCTTTCTAAGTCTATGAAGAATTGAGTTGGAATTTTGATGAGGATTGTATTGAATCTGTAGATTGCTTTCAGCAAGGTGGCCATTTTTACTATATTAATCCTGCCAATCCATGAGCATGGGATCTTTCCATTTTCTGAGATCTTCTTCGATTTCTTTCTTCAGAGACTTGAAGTTCTTGTCATACAGATTTTTCACTTAGTTAGGATGGAGTCCAGTGCCTGGTCTCTGCTCCTGGCCGGCATAACTGGGAACTGGAGGGTACTGGGGTCTCCGGTTGGGTGGGGAATCTGCTTCCCCAGTATACCGGGTCTCGGGGTAGGGGTTAATGTCTCACCTGTGAAGCTGGACATGTCTGAATACCTGGGGGGAGGGGTTGAGCTGCAACTTGGGTGTGTGCTGTGTGGGATCAGGTCCAGTGCTGGGTCTCTGCTACTGGCCATTATAGGTGGGAAGCAGAAGGCACTCGGGTCTCTGGCTGGGCCGAGAATCTGCTTCCCCCAGGGGTTATTTTTCTTTTATCTCCCTTTTAATTTGAGATATGTAGTCAAATAAAAAGTAAATAAATCTGAACTCTAAAATAACTTCTACTTTTGTGCACTCTGAATTTAATTCTTTATAATTTTCTAAAGGAAAACAGCAGTGCCCACAATTCATACTTATTTTAAGCAATCTTATACAGAAATGTGCAGCAGCATAAATTGCCATTTCCTTGGAGAATCATTCTTGATTGTTTTAGCGTCTGCTATGATTAGATTCTTAATGTAGATTTTGAGCAGCATTCCATAGCTAGCAAAGTTGATATAGTGGATTTGCCAGACTTTTTCAGACAGTACTCTTAAAGGCAATAAAGATAATTATATTGCATTACAACAAACAGAATTGACAGTTTATTCATTTATCTTATGGCAAGTTTTATTGAGAACTTATTCAAGGCACTGAGTGGGTTTCTGTGGAGAATTTAAGAATGCAAAAGGTCTTTTTAAAGATATTTATAATTTAGAAGCCAGGCAGATGAAAATGTTTCAGGTTCAAACTAGTATCAAGTTAATGTCATGGAAGGTTATATATAAGGTGTGATGGCTCAGAGTAAAAGGAATAAAAATGTACATATTTTTAAAAGCTACATAGAATAAGGTCTTTAAAGGCTTGATATAGTTTGGGTAGTATGATAATCAAGAGAGACATTCCAGATGAGAAAGCAAACCAAAAATTTGAAAATATAACAGTCACTTATCAGCAGTAACACTATGTACATTTGTTTGTTGTTAGTACTTAGCCAATGATGTTGTAATTCTTAAATATATTTCTGCCAAAATTTGTTAATTCAGCATAATGCATCAATTATTATCATATGCCGTGAACTGTCATGTATGCTGGCAATATAGTAGTGAACAAAATAGAGATCTCTGTCTCTAGGTAGCATACATTTTATTTGTGGAAAGACAGACAAAATAAATAAATTATATATTAGAGTTGATGGGGTACAACAGAAGCTAAACTAGTGTGATGGAAATGGGCAGTACTATAGAGCTGAATTTTAAGTTAGTAAATCAGCAGGCCTCATTGCAATGACATCTTGAAAAGAGATGAAGGAGCAGGCTATAAGAACATCTTAGGAAAAAACACACCATGAACAGAGCAAACATCAAGGGTATGAAGCAGCATTTTCTTGTTGAGCACTATCTATAAAGCCAAGAGTAAAATTAGGCCAGTGGGAGGTGGTTGTGATATCTGTTATAAGGGTGAAAAGCAAGTGGCTTGAACCACAGTATAGAGATTTTAAAAGCCAGCATTGCATTACTGAAACAAAATATTTGAGATAATAAACTTACAAAAAAGAAAGGTTTATTGTGGATTCTATCTTGGATGTTTTAATTAGTGGATTGACCTCATTGATTTTGGAACTGCAGCGAGGCAGTTTATCATAGTGGAAGTATGAGGCAAAGGAGACTGCTTACATCATGGCAGCCGAGAAGAAAAGAACCAGAAGACAGGGGCATATCCTGTAAAGAGCATAGCCATAGCTTAAACCTCCCACTAGATCCTTTAAAACTTCTGCCTTTTCCCTGTAGCACTAAGCTAAGTTCTATATCTTTAATATATAAGCCTTGGAGGGACATTTATGATCAGAAATGATAGGAAATTTGTCAAATTCTTTTACGATTTCAAAGTAGAAACAGTGTACATGCTGAATGTTCTCTTCTGATCAAGCACCTCATACAAGCAACTTAAGAGAGGAAGTATTCATTTGGGCTTATGGTACAGGAGATACAGTTTATCATGGCAGCTAGTGGATCAATTTCTGGGGTCAGGGTTTACAGTGGCTCCTCAGTTTGTACCAACTAGGAAGCAGAGACAACTTGGCTGGAACCAGAGCCAGGAGATGATCCTCATGGCCACATTCCAGGAATATACTACCTCCAGTTGGCCCCCATTTCCTTAGGTTCTCTTAGCTCTCAAAACAGTGCTGGCAGATGTTAAACCAAAAGTGGTGGTTGGGGGGGAACATTTCACATTGAAAGAGGACCTGAACACCTTGGAGAATAAATAGTGTGGTTGTTAACTGAATTAGTAAAATTTTCTCTGCAGAGCTAGTTTGGGTGGAGGAGTTATGCAAAGATCACTCAGCAATTTCTAGAAGGCCCAAATGTTTGATGTATTTCTGTTCACATCTCAGCTATGGTTAGCTCATAATAGACATTTAAAAACTGTTCAATAAATCAAAGATTGAACACACCTAATATTACACCCTTCAATAGATCAAAACAGTTTAAGAGGAAGTTTTCCGTTTTATTGATGATTCTTTACTAAAAATTCATGTGTATAATATACAATTAGATCAAATAAAATTTCCCCAACTTCTACTCTCTTAAGAAATGACTATTTCTTTAATCCTAGCACTTAGGAGGCAGAGGCAGGTGGATTTCTGAGTTCGAGGCCAGCCTGGTCTACAGAGTGAGTTCCAGGACAGCCAGGGCTATACAGAGAAACCCTGTCTCAAAAATCAAAAACAAAACAAAACAAAACAAAAAACCAAAACAACAACAACAAAAAAAAACCCCCAAGAAATAACTATATCAATTTCTTGAGTAAAGATTATATAATAAATTTATATAGTGATGAGTCCTTTTTTTTAATAATCCCTACTAACCACAGTGTGAAGATTTTCATTGAAATATATTCTCCCTCTGTTCTGCTTTCAAACAAATGTACTTTTTTATTATTTTTTATTAGATATTTTTATATACATTTCAAATGTATCCCCTTTCCCGCTTTCCCCTCCAGAAAACCCCTATCCCATCTCCTCACCCCCTGCTTCTATGAGGGTACTCCCCTATCCACCCACCCACTCCCTACCCTGGCATTCCCCTACACTGGGGCATCAAGCCTTCACAGGACCAAAGGCCTCTCCTCCCATTGATGCTCAACAAGGCAGTCCTCTGATACATAATGCGGTTGGAGCCATTGGACATTCCATATGTACTCTTTGATTGGTGGTTTAGTCCCTGAGAGCTATGGGGGGCTCTAGTTGGTTGATATTGTTGTTCTCCCTATGGGTTACAAACCCCTTCAGCTCCTTCAGTCCTTTCTAACTTCTCTATTAGGGACCCTGTTCTCAGTCCAGTGGTTGGCTGCAAGCACTCTATTTGTCAGGCTCTGGCAGAGCCTCTCAAGAGAAGGCTATATCAGGCTCCTGTCAGCAAGCACCTCTTGGCATCCGCAATAGTGTCTGGGTTTGGTGTCTGTATATAGGATGGATCCCCAGGTGGGGCAGTTTCTGGATGGCCATTCCTTTAGTCTCTGCTCCACACTTTATCGTCGTATCTCCTCCCATGAGTATTTTGTTTCCCCTTCTAAGAAGAACTGAAGCATCCACACTTTGATCTTCCATCTTCTTGAGCTTCATGTCATCTGTGAATTGTATCTTGGGTATTCCAAGCTTCTGGACTAATATCCACTTACCAGTGAGTGCATACCATGTGTGTTCTTTTGTGACTGGGTTACCTCACTCAGGATTATATTTTCTAGTTCCATTCATTTGCCTGTGAATTTCATGAAGTCATTGTTTTTAGTAGCTGAGTAGTACTCCCATTGTGTAAATGTACCTCATTTTCTGTATCCATTCCTCTGTTGGAGGACATTTGAATTCTTCCAAGCTTCTGGCTATTATAAATAAGGCCGCTGTGAACATAGTAGAGCATGTGTCCTTGTTATATGTTCGAGCAGCTTTTGGGTATATGCCCAGAAGTGGTATAGTTGGGTCCTCAGATAGTACTATGTCCAATTTTCTGAAGAACTTCCAGACTGATTTCCAGACTGGTTATACCAGCTTGCAATCCCACCAACAATGGAGGAGTGTTTCTCTTTCTCCACATCCTCGCCAGCATCTGCTGTCACCTGAGTTTTTGAACATTTCTTTAGGTGCTTCTCAGCCATTTGGTATTCCTCAGTTCAGAATTATTTGTTTAGCTCTGTACCGCATTTTTAATAGGGTTATTTCTTTCTCAGCCTGTTTATCTTTGAGTAGAGGAAGGCTACTGATTTGTTTGAGTTAATTTTATATCCAGCCACTTTGCTGAAGTTGTTTATCAGGTTTAGGAGTTCTCTGGTGGAATTTTTGGGGTCATTTAAGTATACTATCATATCATCAGCAAATAGTGATATTTTGACTTCTTCCTTTCCAATTTGTATCCCTTTGACCTCCTTTTGTTGCTCTGGCTAGGACTTTTAGTACTATATTGAATAGGTAGGGAGAGAGTGGGCAGCCTTGTCTAGTCTCTGATTTTAGTGGGATTGCTTCAAGTTTCTCTCCATTTAGTTTGATATTGGCTACTGGTTTGCTGTATATTGCTTTCACTGTGTTTAGGTATAGAGCTTGAATTCCTGGTTTTTCCAAGAATTTCACCATGAAGGGGTATTGAATTTTGTCAAATACTTTCTCAGCATCTAATGAGATGATCATGTACTTTGTTTTTTATTTGAGTTTGTTTATATAGTGGATTATGTTGATGGATTTCCGAATATTGAACCATCCCTGCATCCTTGGGATGAAGCCCACTTGATCATGATGGATGATCATTTTGATGTGTTCTTGGATTCGGTTTTCGAGAATTTTATTGAGTATTTTCGCATTGATATTCATAAGTGAAATTGATCTGAAGTTCTCTTTCTTTGTTGGGTCTTTGTATGGTTTAGGTATAAGTGTAATTGTGGCTTCATAGAATGAATTGGCTGGTGTTCCTTCTGTTTCTATTTTATGGAATAGTTTGAAGAGTGTTGGTATTAGGTCTTCTTTGAAGGTCTGATAGAATTCTGCACTAAAACCATTTGGTCCTGGGCTTTTTCGTTTGGGAGACTTTTAATGACTGCTGCTATTTCTTAAGGGGTTATGGGACTGTTTAGATGGTTTATCTGATTCTGATTTAACTTAGGTACCTGGTATCTGTTTAGAAAATCATCCATTTCATCTAGATTTTCCAGTTTTGTTTAGTATAGGCTTTTGTAGTAGGAACTTATGATTTTTTTTAAATTTCCTCAGTGTCTGTTGTTATGCCTCCCTTTTCATTTCTGATTATGTTAATTTGGATACTGTTTCTGTGCCCTTTGGTTAGTCTAGCTAATGGTTTATCTATCTTGTTGATTTTCTCAAAGAACAAGCTCCTGGTTTTGTCGATTCTGTCTATAGTTCTTTTTGTTTCTACTTGGTTGATTTCAGCCCTGAGTTTGATTATTTCCTGACCGCTACTCCTCTTGGGTGTATTTGCTTCTTTGTTCTAGATCTTTCAGGTGTACTGTCAAGCTGCTAGTGTAAGCTCTCTCCAGTTTCTTCTTGGAGGCACTCAGAGCTATGAGTTTTCCTCTTCCCACTGCTTTCATTGTGTTCCATAAGTTTGGGTATGTTGTGCCTTCATTTTCATTAAATTCTAAAAAAGTCTTTCTTTCATTATTTCTCCCTTGATCAAGCTATTGAGTAGAGTGTTGTTCAGCTTCCATGTGTATGTATGTGGGCTTTCTCTTGTTTTTGTTGTTATTGAAGACCAGCTTTAGTCCATGGTGATCTGATAGAATGCATGGGATTATTTCAGTCATATTATATCTGTTGATGCCCATCTTGTTACCAATTATATGGTCAGTTTTGGAGAAGGTACCATGAGGTGCTGAGTAGATGTATATTCTTTTGTTTTAGGATGAAATGTTCTATAAATATCTGTTAAATCTATCTGGTTCATAACTTCTGTTAGTTTCACTGTGTCTCTATTTAGTTTCTGTTTCCATGATCTGTCTATTGCGGAGAGTGAAGTGTTGAAGTCTCCCACTATTATTGTGTGAGGTGCAATGTGTGCTTTAAGCTTTAGTAAAGTTTCTTTTATAAGTGTGGATACCTTTGCAGTTGGAGCATAGATGTTCAGAATTGAGAGTTCATCTTGGTATTTTTCCTGTGATGAGTATCAAGTGTCCTTCCGTATCTTTTTTTGATAACTTTTGGTTGAAAGTCAATTTTATTCAATATTAGGATGGCTATTCCAGCTTGTTTCTTAGGACCATTTGCTTGGAAATTTTTTTTTTTAGCCTTTTACTCTGAAGTAGTGTCTGTCTTTATCACTGAGGTGCGTTTCCTTTATGCAGTAAAATGCTGGGTCCTGTTTTCTTATCCAGTCTCTTAGTCTGTGTCTTTTTATTGGGGAATTGAGTCCATTGATGTTAAGAGATATTAAGGAATACTGATTATTGCTTCCTGTTATTTTTGTTGTTAGAGGTAGAATTACGTTTGTGTGGTTCTCTTCTTTTGAGTTTGTTGAGAAAAGATTTTCTTGCTCTTTGTAGGGTGTAGTTTCCCTCCTTCTGTTGGAGTTTTCCACCTATTATCCTTTGTAGAGCTGATTTGTGGAAAGATATTGTGTAAATTTGGTTTTGTCATGGAATATCTTGGTTTCTCTATCTATGGTAATTGAGAGATTTGTTGGGTATTGTCTTAGTCAGGGTTCTCTAGAGTCACAGAATTTATGGTAGTCTCTATGTAGTAAAGGAATTTATTGATGACTTACAGTTTGTAGTCCAACTCCCAACAATCAACTCCCAACAACAGTCAGCAGCAGCTGTGAATGGAAGTCCAAGGATCCAGCAGTTGCTCAGTCCCACAAGGCAAGCAGGCGAAGCAGAGAGAGCCTTTCTTCTTCCAATGTCCTTATATAGGTCTCCAGCAAAAAGTGTGGCCCAGGTTAAAGGTGTGTGCCACTACACCTTTAACCCCAGATGACCTTGCTTGAACTAGTAGATCTTCCAGTCTTAATCTTCTAGGATTCATAGCCACTATTCCACCACACCCTTAATCTCAGATGATCTTGAACTCATAGAGCTTTCTATGTTAATCCTATGGGATTCATAGCCACTATTCCTCAAGGTCTCCATGCTAAGATTCAGGTCAAAAACTTGTATCTCTCAGCCTCCAGATTAGGGCCACAGGTGAGCCTTCTAATTCTAGATTATAGTTCATTTCAGACATAGTCAAGTTGACAACCAGGAATAGCCACTACAGGTATAGTAGCCTAGGTTGGCATTTGTGTTCTCTTAGGGTCTATATGACATCTGCCCAGGATCTTCTGGCTTTTAGAGTCTCTGTTGAAAAGTCTGGTGTAATTCTGATAGGTCTGCCTTTATATGTTACTTGACCTTTTTCCCTTACTACTTTTAATATTCTTTCTTTGTTTTGTCCATTTGGTGTTGTCTTCTATAATTTTGTTGAAGACATTTATTGGCCCTTAAAGTCGGGAATCTTTGTTCTCGTCTATACCTATTATCATTAGGTTTGGTCTTCTCATTGTGTCCTGGATTTCCTGGATGTTTTGGGTTAGGAGCTCTTTGCATTTTGCATTTTTTTTGACTGTTGTGTCAATGTTTTCTATAGTATCTTCTGCCCCTGAGAGTCTCTTTTCTATCTCTTGTATTCTGTTGGTGACATTTGCATCTATGACTCTTGATCTCTTTCCTAGGTTTTCTATCTCCAGTGTTGTCTCCCTTTTTGATTTCTTTGTTGTTTCTATTTCCATTTTTAGATCCTGGATGGTTTTGTTCAATTCCTTCACCTATTTGTTTGTGTTTTCCTGTAAATATTTAAGGGATTTTTATGTTTCCTCTTTAAGGGCTTCTACTTGTTTTCCTGTGCTCTCCTGTATTTCTTTAAGGGAGTTATTTATCTTCTTAAAGTCCTCTATCATCATCATGAGTTGTAATTTTAAATCTGAATCTTGCTTTTTCTAGTGCGTTAGGGTATCCAGGACTTGCTGTAGTGGGAGAACTGGGTTCTGATGATAGCCTTGGCTTCTTTAGCTTAGGTTCTTGTTCTTGCCTCTTGTTGCCATCTGGTTATCTCTGGTATTAGTTGGTCTTGCTGTCTCTGACTGGAGCCTGTGTCTCCCATGAGCCTGTGAACTTAGGAGTGATGGAATTCCTGGGAGACCAGCTCTTTCTGGGTGAGATTTAGGAATGGAGAGCTGTGCCACAGGGTTAACTCCCTATGGAAGGATCCTGTACTAACGTACTTTTCAACAACAAGGTCCTGCACCATTCTTGCAAAATGATTAATTTAGTTTTTTCCTGCGTTGGTACCACTTCCTATAAATTTCATTGAATGCATTTCTGGGGAAAGACTTTTCCTTAACATCAGTAGTACTACTTTGAGAAGTGAAAGATCTCTCATTTGCTTATCTGGTAGTAATTCCCTTTGTGCTAAAAACACCTCCAGGGCTACTGATTACTAATGCTACTGTACAAAATCTACACTTTCCCCAAGAGTCTAAATGTACATACTTCTCTGTTCCAAGGTCCACCCTTGTGTTAATGAGTCTGGTGGGACTGATTGTATTTCCTCTTGATATGTATTGCTTTTGCTGACCTACTCCTGAAGAACTTTTGTTATCAGCTAAGACTTCCTGTTTTTTTTTATTGATTTAAGTTTTATTGCATTATGATGAGAAAAGTTACATGATTTCAATTTATCTCAATTTGTTAGCATTAAAAACATATTTTAAGTAAATAGAATTAAATCAGATTCTTGTTTCCCTTTTGTACCCCAACTCCTCCCAGAGACTTCCCCTTTAAAATTTGCCTTAACTGTTTGAACAAAAATAAGGCTCATCCCAGAATTTTATCTGTAAGAAGCTCAATTCCTAAGAGGTTAGTGATAACCATTTTGAGGGGCTTTTCATGGGCTATTAGGCCTTACAGGAGCTTAGCTAAAATACAATTCAGGAGGAGTGACTTTGTAAGTAAACCTGAGGTGACCATATGGTATCTTGACTAGTTTTATTGTTAACTTGACCCAACCTAGAGTTACCTGGGAAAAGGAAACCTCAATTGAAGAATTGTCTCAATTAGTTTATCCCAGAATATCAAAAGAGATCATCTTGATTGAGGATTGATATGGGAGGGTTCAGTCCACTGTGGCTAGGGCACAATCACTAGTGTGCTGCTTAATTTTATGTCAGCTTGACACAATCATTTGGAAGAGGGAACCTCAATTGAGAAAAAGCCCCCACCAGATTGGCCTGTGGGCAAGCCTGTGGTACATTTTCTTGATTGATGGTTGATGTGAGAGGACTGAGCTCATTGTGGGCAGTGCCAGCCAGGGGCTGGTGGTCCTGGGTGCTATAAGAATGCAGGTAGAACAAGCCAAGAGGACCAAACCAGTAAGCAACAATCCTCCATAACCTCTGCATCAATTCTTGCTTCTAAGATCCTTCTCTGCTGGCATTCATGCTCTGATTTTCTTTAATGATGTATTGTGATATGGAAGTAAAACATGAAATAAACTCTTTCCTTTCCAAGTTGCTTTTGGTTGTGGTGTTTTTCACAGCAATAGAAACCCATCTAAGAAATCTGGAATGTGTGTGTGTCCTGTATAACAAAGCTAAGAGATAGAGCCTGAGATTGAGCCAATAAGCAGAGTTCCTCCATGGTTACTACTTCCACATTTCTGCCCTGACTTTCATCTTAATGGACTGTGATCTGAAAGTATAAGCTGAAATAAACCATTTTCTCCCCTAAGTTGTTTTTAGTCATGGTGTTTATCACAGCAAAACAAACAAACAAACAAAAACAAAAAAAACAAAACCAGCAAACTTGAACATGTGGCAAACTCCAGTAAGGAATAGGATGGATTGTTCTACTTTATTATTCCCTTGGCTAAAAGATATCTACCTTTGTATACATGCTGAATATCATACCTCTAAAGTTAGGTTCCCTTAGAACTTGAGATTTAGAAAGGTAAATTGCCATATGCTTAAACTTTAAAGTTGTCTTTTGGATTTCTCAATCCTCTCCCCTCACTTAAGCTGGTATTATAATAGATAGATAAGTGTTAGTAATTCATTTGTCTTGGAAGTAAAATGAGATTTCTACATATTGAATATTTTGAGATGGGATGAATCCTAGTAGAGTATCTAAATCAAATATATTTTCTGTGGCAGTACCAAAGTCCAAAAAGTTTGTCTATTACATTAAAGATATTTAATGGCAAACAAAGTAGAATATAGGCTTCCTATGTTCTTATAAGGTATGTCTTTTCATCATTGCTTATAAGATGGTTCCAAGCATGGAGTGTTATAATTAATCATGTTGTGTAATGTTGTCAAGTAACAAATACGTATGTTTTTAGAGAAGTAGCAAATATTAGAAGGGATAGGCTCACATGTGGATTCTATCATGGTTTCTCTGTACATTTTGCTATTTGAATGTTGTTTTTCTTCTCAAAGATTTTCAGTTTAGATCTTGGAGGCATATCAACTGTGGTTCTAAATGGCTATGATGTAGTAAAGGAATGCCTTGTTCATCAAAGTGAAATTTTTGCAGATAGACCATGCCTTCCTTTGTTTATGAGGATGACAAACATGGGAGGTATGTTTATTTTCAACTATTTAGTGAGACTATTTTAATCTTAGTATAGACAGATGATTGTTTTGTACTTTGTGAAACCTGGATTTAAGGAGCCATCAGACTGCATTCCATAGTGTTTTAGACAATTGCATGCTAGTTTTATTGCTATTCAGTTCTAAGAAATCTAAGTAAGTTTTCAAGAATTAGTGCTTGATAAGTACTGAAACAGTTTAGGGGTGTATACACACACACACACACACACACACACACACACACACACACACACACACACACCATGAATCAGAAGTTTCCTTTTGATGATAATCTTGAGTACTTAGTGACTGACTAGCATGTACAATCTTACAGAAACTAAAGCAGACTTTCTTAACTACTCATCACTATGCTATATAAATGGAAAGCTGTAGAGTTTATACAAAGGATGGGCATTCTGTAGGGCTTAATAATTATCAGATTTTTTTGACACATATTCAACAAGGGAGAAATGCTGAAAGTTGACGAATCAAGGAGAAAGCAGCAATAAACTATTTCAAAGTAGAATGTTGACTGACATCAGATAGAACTGGCATCTGATTTTTTTATTTAACTGTAATGGTGTTCTGAATTCTTTAATGGACCTCCACACTTACTTTCAAAGAAAAACTTAGTATCTTGTTTAAATAATCTAAATGGCAGGTAATAATAACATTAGCAAAATTTGAATTCATTTTTTTTTTAATTACATGAACATTTCTACTACTTTGACAATTCAAGGCAACCCTTAACTTTGGCATTGTTGGGTATCATATGCCTTTAACAGAAGGAAATTGTACTGTAAAAATCTGGTTTCTTTCAAACAACAACTTCTGGTTTGGGAACATATATTTAATCCAAAATTAAATTTTACCATAGGACATAAAAGTATTTGTCTTTTATAACTTATGTCTATGAGAAAAGCTGAGTAATAGATTTATGAAGGCATAGTTCATCTCTGTTTGATTACATAAGACTGGATAGTTTTTTGTGGTAAGAGAATGAGAATTATAGGTCTTTTCTGCCAGTCCTTTCTTAAGGAATAGAGCCCTACTTCATCTAATGTCCTGCAGCTTTTGAGTACAGCCAACTAGGACCCAATCATATACTTAGATAATTGAGGGGTAATATCACTGACTACTCGTCTTTGAATTTTTCTTTTTTTGTTTTTTATTCCACAGCATTTTAAGTACCGAGAAGTATGGATTACACAATATTTTTTTTAATATGTTTCTTTTAGGCTTACTCAATTCCAGATATGGCAGAGGATGGATTGATCACAGAAGATTGGCTGTTAACAGCTTTCATTATTTTGGAAGTGGCCAAAAATCTTTTGAATCTAAAATCTTAGAAGAAACTTCATCTTTAATTGATGCTATTGAAACATACAAAGGTAGACCTTTTGACCTCAAGCAACTGATAACAAATGCTGTTTCAAATATAACTAACCTTATCCTTTTTGGAGAACGATTCACTTATGAAGATACTGATTTTCAGCACATGATTGAGTTATTTAGTGAGAATGTGGAACTAGCTGCCAGTGCTCCGGTCTTCCTTTATAATGCATTTCCATGGATTGGCATCTTACCTTTTGGAAAACATCAAAGGCTATTTAGAAATGCAGATGTGGTCTATGATTTCCTCTCTAGACTAATTGAAAAAGTTGCTGTCAATAGAAAGCCTCATTTACCTCACCATTTTGTTGATGCCTATTTAGATGAGATGGATCAAGGTCAAAATGATCCTTTATGTACTTTCTCCAAAGAGAATCTAATTTTTTCAGTGGGTGAACTCATCATTGCTGGAACTGAAACTACAACCAATGTGCTCCGCTGGGCAATTCTTTTCATGGCCCTTTATCCTAATATTCAAGGTAAGGATACTCTTGGCCTCATTGTCTCTTCTTAAATATGGGGCTCATGTGTGCACTAGAGTCTTTGGCCACATATAAAGTCGTTTTAGGAACTCCAACTATGCTAATCACAAAGGGAAATATTTTATAATTAGAGTTCTTAAATCTAATATTTTAATGCAAGTTTAAAGAAGAAGGAAGGAAGAAGGGAGGAAGGAAGGAAAGAAAAATCATCTGAAAGGTAGTATCTTTATAGAATGGCAGTATCTTTAAAAAAAACTTTAAAGTGGATCTTAATATTCACATTTATAAAAATAATAGGTTGAGTATGTGGAAGCTGCAAAGCTGAGATATAGATGCTGTTTGTTCTTATTTAGGTCTAATGTTTCATTATTTTACTTGCTGATAGTAACACTACTCTGATTTTAGGCTGATCATACATTTATTCATAATCCTTTTTTGCCCTTACCTAGAGTGTTGGTTATTACTGAGATGTAGGGGGTGTATAGTTGGTTTATGTAAGTACCAGATGACAAAAAATTCAGATCTAGATAAACCCATATTCTATTGATTTATTATGGGTTATCATTTGTTTTACCCCAAAGAGAAATAAATTTACATATATTTTAATGAATTACATAATAACTTTAACATGTTTCTCTGACAGGACAAGTTCATAAAGAGATTGATTTAATTATGGGACACAACAGGAGACCTTCTTGGGAAGACAAATGCAAAATGCCTTATACTGAAGCAGTTTTACATGAAGTTTTAAGATTCTGTAATATAGTTCCACTGGGGATTTTCCATGCAACTTCTGAAGATGCAGTTATACGTGGCTATTCCATTCCTAAAGGCACAACAGTCATTACAAATCTTTATTCTGTTCACTTTGATGAAAAGTACTGGAAAGATCCAGACATATTCTATCCTGAGCGATTTCTTGACAGCAATGGATATTTTACTAAAAAGGAAGCTTTGATTCCTTTTTCTCTAGGTAAGAAAACATTTACAAGTATATAATTTTAAAGTATAACAATGATTCATTATTAATAGCATCTCAATTTGAAGCAACCTGTTCTAGAGTAGACAATTCTGAGTACATAGCATTAATTTTTTTAGTATTTTTTCATTTTATTGAAAATAGATCTTTTCTCACATATCTTGATCGAAATTTCCTTCTACTCTTCCCTGTTCCTCTCCATCTTCTCTCCCATCCAATTCAGCCCCTTTGTGTCTCTCATTAGAAAACAAACAGGCATCTATGGGATAATAATAAAGTATAACAAAGTAAAATATAATAAAACAAAGCCTATCACATCATAGTTGAGTAAACAATAACAGAGTTGGAAAGGAGCCCAGAGAAGGCACAAGAATCAAAGATCCACTCATTCATATACCCAGGAATTCCATAAAAAACACTTAACTGGAAGCCATATGTATATGTGTGTGTGTGTGTGTGTGTGTGTGTGTGTGTGTTTGTGTGTGTGTGTGTGTGTCTGTGCGCGCGCGCACGTGTGTATGTATATATGTATATGAATATACATATATATGCATAAATGTATATATAGTTTCATTAAAGTGATGAGCAGCATTCAAAACATATCTCAGTTAATTAAATAAAGCTAAAGTTGTTGAGAAGGTGCAATTGGCTGGTTCCTTCCAAAACTTTTTAGCTTGTGAATTTAGAGGCTGTTCTCAAACTTCTAGAGAGGAAATTCAAGAACAAGTACGAGAAACTGAAACACATAGAAAGGAAAGGAAAGACAAGACAACTCCAAGTAAAGCTAGAATCTATCTCTCTTGCCTTCTAGTTTATTATGTCATCTCCAACTAGGAAATACTACTTCTGCTATGAAATAGAACATGAATCACAGAACTTGGAAGATGAACTACATCTTTATCACTGAGTAAAGTATCCAGTAGGTCAGTTGAAATTCCCTTGGATCAATAAAAACAAAATGTCATACCTCAAAGACCTTCTATAGGCTGTCATATACTCTATTGCATTATGCAGAGAAGTCAGAGACAGAATCAAAATTTTTAAAGTCCATGATCTGATAAAATGAAGTAAAGGAATTTGTTTCTCTTCAATGAAGTGATAGTTTCTAATCTTTGAGATTTGAGATACTCCTCTCATAATACAGTATCTTCTAACATACTTTAATTTCCCAGTTACCTGAATATCACCCAAATATTAGATATTAATTTTAGTAAATGGTCTTTAAACATTTGCCTTTTCTGTTCAGGGAGAAGACATTGTCTTGGAGAACAGCTGGCTCGGATGGAAATGTTCTTGTTTTTTTCATCATTGCTTCAGCAATTTCATTTGCATTTTCCACATGAACTAGTTCCAAACCTGAAGCCCAGGTTGGGCATGACATTACAACCCCAGGCCTACCTCATCTGTGCAGAAAGACGCTGAAGGTCCGCAAATGTATTGGGGAATAACCTTGTTGAATCAATAATGGTGTCTGGGCCAAAGCCACATTATAAAGCCAAGTGAACACAAATACATTATCTAAAATAGTACTAGAGCAATAACAAGCATTAATTATGCTATTTTTGAATTTCCATGAATTCTTATTGTAGAATGTAGTGAACATTACAAAAGTACAGGTGTTATGAAGATACTAAGAAGGGCCATGGATGCTCTAAACAAAGCTCTTGCTTAGTATAAGGTTCTTCTTCTCTGTCTCCATCCTAAGGAACTTTACTCCCTAATTAACTCCCTTAATGGTGAGGTGTATTTCTCACACATATACATTATTAAAAATAATAGAAATAGTCTTTTTTAAAAGTAAGAAGAACATGGATTTAACTTTAAACAATTGCATTATCTGGTAAAAAAAATTCACTGTTCTAAATTTTACTTTGTTATATTTTATTATTATCCCATAGAAGCCTGTTTGTTTTCTAATGAGAGACACAAAGGGGATGAATTGGATGGGAGGGGAGATGGAGAGGAACAGGGAAGAGTAGAAGGAAATTTCGATCAAGATATGTGAGAAAAAAATCTATTTTCAATAAAAAGAAAAAAATACTAAAAAAAATAATGCTATGTACTCAGAACTAAAAACAAAAACATTTTGTTTTTATTGGTCCAAGGGAAGTCCATTTCAACTGACCTACTGGATACTTTACTCAGTGATAAAGATGTAGTCCATCTTCCTAGTTCTGTGATTCAAATTAGGAGTTTTTGGCATCTGATGTATTAAGATATTTCTAGTTCCAAGGGAAAGAAAATCCTGAGCAAACATAAAGACAAATGGAAATTTAGAGGTAATATAAAAGGATTAAGGTTGGACTAGCATAGATGTTTCATGATTTAATTATTTATTTACATCCTAATCAAAACTTCTCTCTCCTCTCCTTCTAGTTCCTCCCTCTAGCCTCACTTCTTCCCCATCCACTCCACTTCCCCTTCTCCTCAGGAAAGAGAAGGCCTAAGAGCAGACAAAGCCTCTGTTCCCACTTTAGGAGTCCCACATGAAGAGCCAGCTATACAACTATTACATATGTACAAACAGCATAGGTCCATCCCATGCAGGCTCTCTCATTGACAGTTCAGTTTATGAGCAGCTATCGGCCCAGGTTAGTTGATTCTGCAGGTTTTCTTGTGGTGTCCTTCACCCTTCTGGCTCCTTCAAGCCTTCCTCCAGCTCTTCCATAGGATGCCCCAAGCTCCCCTTAATGTTGTCCTGTGGGTGTCTGCATCAGTTTCCATCAGTTGCTGGGTGAAGCCTCTTTGATGACAGTTATGCTAGACTCCTGTATCCAAGTATAGCAGGATATCATTAATAGTGTGAGGACTGAGCTTCCTCTCTAGGCATGGGTCTCAAACTGGGCCAGTCATTGGTTGACCTTTTCCTCAAATTCTGCTCCATCTTTACCGCTACATGTCTTGTAGGCAGGAAAAAAAAAAAAAGTGTGTCTAAGGTTTTGTGTCCCTGGGAATTTCCATTGTCCTAAGTTTGTTTGTTTCAGTGATACTCCTTCTACTCCCATCCAGTTCTGTCCCAGTACATTCTCCCTCCATCCTCCCCCTCACCTCACCCCTCCTGTGCCCATCTCCATCCCCTCTCTCACCTAGTCTGTTCCCTACATCCTCCTCTGATGTCTAATCTATTTTCCCTTTTCTGTGAGGGTCCCATCTTGGGCCTTCGTTACTTAAGTTTCCTTGAGTCTTTGTTTTGTAGCATGGTTATCTTTTACTTTATGGCTAATATCCACTTATGAGTTGAGTACATCCCAAGTATGTCCTTCTGGGTCTGGGCTACCTCACTCAGGATGATTTTTTTTCTAATTCCATCCATTTGCCTGCAAACTTAATGATGTCCATGTTTTTAATAGCTGAGTAATACTCAATTGTGTAAATGGAGTTTACTTTAGCTATTCTTCAGTTTAGGGATATTGAGGTTGTTTCCAAATATTACAAGTAAAACTATTATGAACATAGTTTACTAAGTGTCCTTGTGGTATGGTGGAGCATATTTGGGTATATGCCCCGGAGTGGTATAGCTGGGTATTCTCAGTTTTCTGAGAAACTGTAAAATTTATTTCCAAAGTGGATGTACAAGTTTGCACTCCCACCAGCAGTAGAGGAGTGTTCTTGCTCTACATCCTCACTAGCATGAACTGTCGCTTGAGTTTTTGATCTTAGCCATTCTCACAGGTATAAGATGGAATCTCGGGGTCGTTTTGATTTGCATTTTCCTGATGACTAAGAATTTTGAACATTTATGTACTTCTCAGCCTTCAGAGATTCCTTTATCAAGAATTCTGTTTAAATCTGTACCCCATTGTTTTAGTTGGGTTATTTGGTTTGTTAATGTCTAGTTTCTTGAGTTTTTTTTAATATATTCTGGATGTCAGCCCTGTCTGATGTGGAGTTAGTAAAACTCTTCCCATTCTGTAGGCTGCCATTCTGTCCTTTTGGCTGTGTCCTTAGCCTTGCAGAAGCTTTCCAGTTTCATGAGGCCCCTTTTATTAATTATTTATCTTAGTACCTGCACTATTGATGTTCTGTTCAGGAAATGGTCTCCAGTGCCAATGCATTCAAGTTTATTTCCCATTTTCTCTTCTATCAGATTTAGTATATCTGGTTTTATGTTGAGATCTTTGGTCCACTTGGACTTGAGTTTTGTGTAGTGATTGATATAAATCTATTTGCATTCTTCTGCATACATACATCCATTTGGACTAGCATCATTTCTTGAAGACGTGCTTTGGTGGCATGGACAGGGTTTCTCTTGCGGGGGAGCCCTTGTTCCGAGGGACGATGAGTTCTGGCCAAGTGTGCACGGGATTCGTCTGTGACAGACTCACACAAGTAGTGTAGGATCTGAATGTATTTCTTAAAAATAGCATGATACTTTTACAGTCATTGCAAAAGAGAAATGAAAAATCTGGCAGCTCAGCAGTTGAGGTATATCTGAGGCCATCTAAAATACACTAGGTCTAAAACAGCAGCCATCTCCTCTGGACTGGTGCAGCACCCCCGGGCTCTGAGCATGGGCCTGGCCAGAGTCCGGGGTGGGGGTGGGGGGACTGCGGGTGCACTAGCCAGGAGGACAGAGGTTTAAATCTCGAATGCTAAATCTAGAATGCTGAATGCAGACTGCTGAATGCTCAAATCTCGAATGCTCAATCTCTTGAATCTCGACTGGTGCTGCACCCCCAAGCGCTCTGGGCCCAGGGCGGGACTGCGGACTGCATGAATCTAAGTCCTAGTTCACCTAAGTTCTAGTTCTAGTCAGAGTGCGAGCGAGTCTGAATGCTTAATGCAGACTGCTGTCTCACAAACACTCGGCTCAAGGTCCCGCCCATCCTTAGGTAAACCGCCCACTATGCTAATCTTCTGGGCTAGTAGAAACACGTCTCTTGCTAATTCCTAGGAGTGGTTCAGCTGCAGTACTTAACTGAGAATGAGGATTCTACTTGACCTTGCCCTAGGATAAGGCTGTAAACTTCAATGCCCTATTCCCTTCCTTATTTTCCTAACAATGCCAGAGGCAATTAGTCTGGGTGGGTAACATTCCAAGACAGGGTTTGGCTAAGATGTTGGAACATTGGTAAAGGTCAGAGCAATGTGCAATTTTGTCTAGCCATTAATAAACCATATCTTGGAAGGCACCTAGCACATGAGTTGGCAAGGACATATCTGAGTTAGGGGTGCCAGGAGACAATGCAGGGGCAAGAGAGTGACTTTCCTTGAAGTTTTCGCCTCAAATACTGCTGTCACACAAGGTCTGCGTGGCACTTTGGTTTCTTGTTTTGCATTGCACATAGTTTTGGCTTCTTTGTCAAAAATCAAGTGTCCATAGACGTGAGGATCTACTGTTTCTTCAATTTGATTCCATTGATCAATGTCTTTTTATGCCAGTGTAATGAAGTTTTTTATTACTATTGCACTGTAGTACAGCTGGAAACTAGGGATGGTGATATTTCCAGAAGTTGTTTTATTGTACAGAATTGTTTAGTTATCCTGAGTTTTGTTTGTTTGTTTTTCCATATGAAGTTGAGTTTTATTCTTTAAAGGTCTGTAAAAATTTGGTTTGGAAGTTTAATAGGAATTGTGTTGAATCTGTAGATTGTTTTTGGTAGATTCACCATTTTTACTGTTATCATAATGATCCATAAGCATCGGAGATCTTTCCATCTTCCAATTTCTTCAAACACTTGAAGTTATTGTCATACAAGTGTTTCACTTCCTTGGTTAGAGTTACAAGAAGATATTTTATGTTATTTGTGGCTAGTGTGTTGTTTCCCTACTTTTTCAGCCAAGTTATTGTTTGTATATGGGAGGGAAAGTTTATATCCAGGTATTTTTCAGCTGTAGGAGTGTGCTAGTGGAATTTTTGGGGTCACTTATGTATGCTATCATTTTTGAATAGCAATACTTTGCCTTCTTTCTTTCCAGTTTGTATCCATTTGATCTCCTTTAGTTGTCTTATTGCTCTAGCTAAAACTTCAAGTTCTATATTGAATAGATATGGAGAGAGTGGTCAGCCTTCTCTTGTCCCTGATTTTACTGAATTGCTTTTTATTTGTCTCTGTTGAATTTTATGTTGGCTATCAACTTGCTGTATATTGCCTTTATTGTGTTTAAGTATTGGCCTTGTATCCCTGATCTCTCCAAGACTGCGTTTATCATGAAGGAGTGTTGGATTTTGTCAAAGGCTTTTGAAGCATCTAATAGCATCTAATGAGATATTCATAAGGGTTTTGCTGTTGTTCTTTCAGTTTGTTTATGTAGAGGATTACAATGATGGATTTTCATATATTGAATCATCTCTGCATCTCTGGTCTGAAGCCTACTTGATCATAGTGAATAAAGTTTTTGATTGTTCTTACATTAGGTTTGCGAGTATTTTATTGAGTATTTTTGCATTAATGTTCATAAGGTCTGAATGTTCATATGGTCTGAAAATCTCTTTTGAGTTTTTGTGTGGTTTAAGTGTCAGGGTGATTGTGGCCTCATAAAATGAATTTGGCAGTACTCATACTGTTCCTATTTTATGCAACAATTTAAAGGGAACTCTTCTTTGAAGGCCTGGTAGAATCTTGTTAAACTAAAACCATCTGGCCCTGGGCTTTGTTGATTGGGAGATTTTTAATGATTGCTTCTATTTTCTTAGGGATTATAGGTCTACTTATACCTAATATTTTTAAGTTTCTGATAGTCTTTTTTTAACCCAATATTTTTAGGTTTCTGATAGTCTGTCTTTTTATTGGGAAATTGATTCATTGTTGTTCAGAGATATTAAAGACCAATAATTATTAATTCCTGCTTTTAATGTTGTTGGTGTATGTATATGTGTATTTCCCTTTTTTTGGTTTTGCTGGTGTAAATTTATTTCTTGTGTTTTCTTGGCTGCAATTTAAGGATTGGAGTTTTCTTTCTAATATTTTCTGAAGGGCTGGATTAAAATTTAAATTGTTTCATCATGAAATATATTGTTTTCTTTCTCTATGGTGATTGAAAGTTTTGCTGTGAATAGTATAGTAGTCAGGGCTGTCATCTGTGATCTCTTAGAGACTGCAATACATCTGTCCAGGCCTTGTTGGCCTTTAGAGTTGGGTATAATTCTAACAGGTCTGCATTTATATATGTTACTTGGCTTTTTCCCCTTGCAGCTTTTACTATTCTTTGTTCTGTATATTTAGTGTAATTACTATTGTTTGGCAGGGTTTTTTTTTTTTTTTTTTTTTTTTTTGGTTTAATCTATTTGGTGTTCTACAAGCTTCTTGTATTTATAGGCATCTCTTTAAATTTTCTTCTATGATTTTGTTAAAAATATTTTCTGGGCCTTTGAGCTGAGAATCTTCTACTTCTATTCATATTATTCTTAGGTTTGGTCCCTTCATAGTATCCCAAATTTCCTGCATGGTTTGTCTCAAAACCTTTTTAGTTTTAACATTTTTTCATGACCAAATTATCAGTTCCTTCTATTATATCTTCTACACCTGAGATTTTATTCCATCTCTTGTATTCTGTTGATGATGCTTGCGCTTGTAGTTTGTTCTCTTACCGAGATTTTCCATCTCCAGGTTTCCCATCTCCAGGTTTCCCTCAGTTTGTGTTTTCATTATTGCTTCTATTTCCATTATCAGGTCTTCAGCAGTTCACTTTCTTCACCTATGTGATTTATTTTCCTGTATTTCTTTAAGGGATTTATTCATTTAATGGTCTCTATCAACTTCATAAGATGAGAATTAAGGTCATTGTGTTCCTCAGGTATGTTAGGATATTCAGGGCTGCCTTTAATCCCAGCACTTAGGAGGCAGAGGCAGGCGGATTTCTGAGTTCCAGGCCAGCCTGGTCTACAGAGTGAGTTCCAGGACAGAGCCAGAGCTATACAGAGAAATCCTGTCTCAGAAAAAAAAAAAAAAAAAAAAAAAGGATATTCAAGGCTTGCTGTAGTAGGTAATGCCATGTTTCTCTGACTCGTATTCTTACACTGGCATTTAGTCATCTAGGTTTTGTAGTTATTATGGGTTTAGATTTCTGAGTTTATCTTTGTTGGATGGGTGTTGGTTTTTTTTTGTTTTTTTTTTAAATGTACCCCCCCCCCAATCCCCTGGTTTCTGTTTTCTCTCTGTCTTCTAGCCTGAGTGGCCTATGATTCTGGTGACCAGTGCATCTTCAGGTCCAGATGGGTGTCTCCTTTGAGGTTTTTTTGGCCTGTGTGGCCTCTGAAGTTTTGGGTGGTTACTGTGCCTTTAGGTCCCTGGAACCAGAGTGGCCTCTGGGAAAGCAGGCAGAGTTGTGGGCCAGAAAATGGAAAAAAGGGGGGACCAGGATGCAGTTTATGGCTATTGGGTATGCAGGCAGCCTATTGGGGAGGAGGGGTCTTACTTGGTTGTCTGTGGTGCTGTCAGGTCTCCAGAAATTGTTGTTGTTGATTGAGTGGTTTTGAGACAGGAAAAGGACATGCATACACACATGGGAAGAAAAAGAGCTCCTCATGCAATCTGGTTGAAGCCTATTACCAGGAGAGTCAAGAATTCCCGAACAATTAACATTCACTGCAAAAGTGGCCAACAGAGAGAAATTTTAGTATATATTGAATTTTGTTAAAGGGTTTTTTGCTTTGTTTTGTTTTTAATAAGTGGGAGTGTGTTCATGTGCCCCAGAGGCCAGAAGAGGGTACCAGAAATCCTGGAGCTGAAGTTATAGGCAGCTGTGAGCTGTTCAGTGTTGGCATTGGGAACTAAAGTCAAGTCTTCACCAAGAGCAGAACAAGCTCTTAATGGCTGAGTCATCTCTTCTTCAGAGCCTATATAGGGTTTGTTTGTTTGTTTTCAAATAAGAAGGTTCAAATAGCAATGAATCATTCTTAAGGTGTAAATGTAAAAGACACTTTCAGTTCCCAGCTATGAAATTACTTTCCTGGGAATATCACAAGAAATCCCATTTATAATAAAGGATATATCTTAAACTCTGTGTAACCCTTACAAGCCCTGTTTTTATTTTGTCAGATGATAATTCCATGCAAAACACCTCCAGTGCCACCTTATAATCTCATTTGTTTAAACACACACACACACACACACACACACACACACACACACACACACACACACACACAGAGAGAAGGAAAATGTTCCTTAACACTTGAGATCTAATGTGAAAGCAACCAGAATAGTATATATGACTACTGCTAAGACACTCAAGGATAAATCTTCCATAGGAAGCCCACTCACACTTGGGTATCATATCTTTTCCCTGAGTTAGGTGCCTCTCTTTCAATTAACCTCCCATGCTTATATCATTTATAAAATCTCTTTAATAAACCTGACTCATACTGGGTCATCCCGAAATTCTTTTCTGTAGCAAAACTAAGGATGTGGTTTTACTTGAGTGGAGGTACTTCATGGAGGAGGGACCTTCTTAGGCAGCTGGTGGCAGTTCTGTACCATGTCTCTTACTATACTGCCATGAAGACCACAGAACTGCAAGAGAATATTTTCAAAGATGAGCCACCACCACTTCAGTACAATCTGTTGAAATATGTAAAACACACAGTAACATTTCTCCTAGAATAGTTCTATGATGGGAAAGTATATTATTTAATCTCTCATAGCACCACCTTTGTTTCATTCCCAAAATGTTTTAAATCTGTGGTATTCTGGCATATTTCCCATCATACCAATTAAACTTTTTTGCAAACTGAGGTTATATTATTCTTATTAAAATCAAAACATTTTCATTATTGTTATGATTTCATTCTTCAGGCAGCATATAGCATATACTCCTGACCATGTCTTTAAAAAAAATTGAGATATTGTATCACACTGTAACACTGTAGCCCAGGCTGGCTTTCTTTTTTAACATTTAATACACACACACACACACACACGCACACGCACATACACACACAGACAGATCAGAAGACAAGTTGTGGGAGTTCTCTCCTTCCACTTTGTGGGTTCTTAGGATCAGGGGTCAGTTCCTCAGATTTAGTTTAAATACTTTTACCTGCTGAGCCATCTCATCAGCCCTGATGCACCTAACCCTCAAGAGACTGGAGGTCCCAGGGAGTTTAAAGGTCTGATGGGGTGAGGGTGGGGGTGGGGACATCCTCTTGGAGACAGGGGGGCAGGGAGAAGGTATGGAATGTGGAACAGTTGGAGGGTGCACTGGGAGGGGAACAAAATCTGGAGTGTAAAAAAGAAAGAAAAATAAATAATTTTAAAAAAAGAAAGAAAAAGATCCATTTACTTAGACTTCTAATTTTGCCCTTCTCTTTCTTACCACCAGTTTCTCTTAGAAGTCTCCTCCACCTAGTTGTTTCAGATATTTTACTCTCCCTATATTCTGACCACACCTTGTAGTTTTCATTATCAAGTGAATCTAGACATTAACCCATCTCTCTCTTCTGAATGCAACTATTGGCCTATACTATCAAACCCTTCAGTTCCAATCTGAATTCATCTGTTTACCCTTAATTATATCCAAAATCTACTCCTTCTCTCTTTCTCAGCCTCAGACACTGAGTTTCCAAATGAGAATTCTGTTACTTTCCTTACTACCAAATCTAATTAGTCACCAGGGAAACTGATTCTGTATCCTAAATCTTAAGACCATTTCTCTTTCAGCCTATATTTCTGTAACCTATCTAGCCAAAAATCACAAGGTTTCCCTGTCTCTAAATCTTGGTTCTTCCACTGTCAAACACGAAAATTAGAACTGTCAAAAGAAAAAAATTATAATAAATTCAATTATAAATCTTATAAGCTCTTATCTACCAAATATAAATCAGGACACTATCAAGTCTACAAACTATAGAAAGATCTCTCCTACCAGACTGTGGTAGACCCGCAGGTTTTTGTAAGGTAGGAATGAGGAAGGGAAAAACTGAAAAAGTACAAGGGTTAGCTTTTTGTTTTGTTCTAGGTAAACACAGGGCAAGACACTCAGATAGACTGAAATCTGTTTTTCAGCAAAACAAATGTTGGGACTCTTAATTCTCTTGAAATTTCAGTCTGATTATAGGGCATTTACCAAAAGTAACTCCATTTTGGCTTTGTCTAGTTTATTGGGGCCAAAGGCAGAAGCTCAATCCAAACAATGGCATCCCACAACTTTTTAACAATTCAAAGTAGTATTAATGACCCCCATATAAAGAATTAATCATTTCACTCAGGTAAAAACCCTTCAGTTCCTATTTCCTTAGGAGTAAAATTTAAATGGCATACCATACTACAGAAGGGACACCATTAACCATCATCCCTCCTCATTAATCAGTTCCTCTTCTTACCCTCTATGTTCCTGTAAGCCTAAAACTCTTGGCTTCTCCAATATGAAAATGGTTTCTCCTGTTTTGACCCAATTTGTATTGTTTCTTATTGTTTCTCTCTTACTCCAATCATATCAAAACTAACTGAATTCTTCCACACTCAGTGTAAAAATGTTCCTTTTTCCTGAGAAGCTCTCCATCCCTGTACTACCTATCCCACAAACCCTTCAAAGCTGTTCATAGTGGCTGAGCAACTGTAATAAAGGAACCAATTAGTTCTACTCATCTCTTTTGTAAAGTTTGTTTCTATCAGTTGTAATACAGGGAGAGCGAGAATTTTTGATTACTTAAGTAATGCCAGACTCTTATAAAAATAAGCAGACAGGTCAAGGTCAACAGCAAAAAAGGAAAGAAGAGTGACAGGGGAAGAAGCTGTCAAACAATCAAATAACAACCACAAAAACTAGATTTCCATGGAGAAAAAAACTGTGTCAGAAAGCACAGATCTTTACAGTGTTATTTATAATACCAATGAATTACAATATTATATTTCTGATAAAATCCTAATAAAAACTAATCTGATTCTATTGCAAACAAAATAAGAACTATAATATGAGCTAGAAGCTCATGTGGTAGAGTGTTCACACAGCAGGTTAGTAGCACTCAGTTTTATCTTCACACCACAGAAAGATTTATAAGGTTTATGAAAATTCCTCAGGTAGGACTCCACCTAACAAAAGTATGTATATATTTAATAAATTCTCACACTTATGACTTACAATCATGATATTTACATTTTTGCATAGATTATTTTAATAATTTTAATTTCTTTGGGATGTTTCCATGTATATTTACTAAGCAAGGGCTAAATAATTTAAGGATTATTTTCAAATGAGTCCTCAGTAATATTTTTAGAAGAAAAATGTACTTCTTTCAAGAAGACAGAATTTAAAAATAAATTATTCCAATATGAACTTTAAATAACATAACAGTTTAGAGACTTGATTCTGATAATACATGCCTATACATGTATGAATTTAAACACACTTATATATTGTTTTTGGTAGGAAAGAAAGTAACAGCATAAATACATTTGCATAGGATATAAAACACATTTTAGAGAAATATACACACTGGATTATATAAATGCAAATTCAATAGATTATCAGTTAAAATTTTATTACTTAGTATTATATGGTGGGACCAGTTTACAAATGATGTGGTTGTGGTAGCAAAAGTTACAGGAACAAACTCAGCACTCAACATGTTTAATAAATAAAGTGTAGTGATTCATTAAATATGGTACCTGCAGGATCAAAAATACCAGTACTCCAATCGATCTTTAACTGCTGCCTTGTACACAACCCAAATATCTTAGTTAGGTAAGAAATTCCAGCATTACACTATATAGGAAGTACTGTGGAAACTGACAGTTAACTGTGCACAAAGTTCAATGGCTCCAAAATATTGTATGGTCTTAAAGGATAATGAGAAGCCAGTTTACCATCTTGGTATCATTTTGGTTGCTTTGTATAACTTCAATAATTTTTCACAACTAGGTCACATAGCTGCACTCTAATTAGATTATATAAACATTATAAATGTGGCCTATTTTCTTAGTAAATTATTTATTTATATGCATTTTATGGAATTACTTATTGAACTATTCATAGCATTTTTATGTAAATATTAATATGCATTCCCATTATGTATTTTACTTCAAAATTCAGTCATTCTGTGGGGCTGTAGTATTACTACATAGTGATATGTCATCTTTGCCATGTACTCTTGAAGCAGAAAGATATTAACAAAAAATATGTCAGTTTTACTATAATCAGACATAAGAATATAAGACATCTAAGACATATATCTAAAGATAACTAATTAGGCAATATCTTCAATGGGAATGGTTTCATTTGATTTTTCATTAAGGCAAAAGATAGCCATCTCATTTTTCTTGGCTTTAATTAAAATAAAATGGTGCTCATTTCATAAAAGGTAACATCAACATTAGGACAATTTTTTTCTGGCAAATCTATGCCATGCTTATAATAATTAATGTTTAAAATTACTTATCCTGAGCAAGAATAAAAATAAGAACAGATTTGAATAAAAAATAAAACTCCTTCATTGTTAAACACTTTTAAAATTCAACCATGGAACAAAATCAGTAAGAATAGAATTCAGACTTCTGATGTCCACAGCAAACCTGAATACTTTAGGCAGAAATAAAACACATAAGTAGATTACACACAACAATAAAAAGCATCAGAAATTGATGCATCTGGGTTTTGTTAAGTATAACAAAGGTCCTCAGTCCTTCATGGATGAAGCTAGGAGAACCACATTGAACAGTGTACTGCCACAAGCAGAAATCACTCAGAAAGGCCACAATGAATTCCTTTTCGTATTAAGCATAGAGGTTTGTTTCTTGCCCCACCCACCCCCAAACAAAGACATATAAGATATATTTGGAAAAACAAGATGAATCCTGTTTCATAAAAGAATTATGGCCATTTCAAAAACCAAAGTCACTTTTTAGTTTTAGCTCTCCCTCCCTCATCATGAGAAATAAGAGCTCACTACCCAGCAAAGCAGCATTATGACACACTATTTACACACCAGTGAAGGCTTTGCACACATGAGTCAACTGCAGCAAGCTCTAAGAATCAGTCTCTAGTTTGTAATGAAAGTGCTTAGGAGTGAGAACTGCAGGGTAGCAAGGATCCTCTCACAGTATTAAGGCGTGTCCACATGGAAATGGTCAGCTGAGAATCAGTACAGTGAGCATTAGGTAATGACCCTGGGAACAGCACCCCAGGCTTCTTCAGCATTCAAACATTTGTTCTTCCTCTTCATCTGCCTCTTCAATAACCTGAATCTCATCTGCCTGAGGTAAGGAGGCATTATCTACCTGCAGTTTGTTCCCCTCAGCTTTACATTTTTCTTCTTCTTCTATGATTTCCTTCCATATCTTGTGGTTTTCACTGAGGTGGTGCATTAGTTGGCAAAATATTCGCCGCCTGCCTTTCCTTCTTTGTGGTTCTGTGAAATTTAAAACAAACATTTATACCAAAGCAAATAAAACCCAATCGCCCACTCAATAAAATGCCTAAGTACGCGCTCTAGTCTAGTTATATACGCTCTAAGGTTATAAACATGTCGTCCACACTATGGAAATCACATCCTAAACAGAACAAAGCTCTGAGTGACAGGAGTGGTCCTGGGTAGAAACAAAATAGAGACAAAGTAAAGAGAATACTGGGTTGGGAGAGAAGCTGAAATTTAAGATGAAAATCATAATAATCTAAAGTTAAAAATAGTTTGTAATGTCTTAATGTAGTCAATTAAATGTAATTACCAGTATTCTGGGGAACATTACTTTGAAAACACAGTCAACTAACACCAAGTTGGCATAAGATGCTTCTCTGCCTTGCTAACCCTAAACACAAGGCATGTGTGTCAGAAGTGGTACAGCCCACTGAAGAACACTGGCAGGTGGACAGCATCAACAGAGAGGTTCCTCCACTAAATAAAAATGACATTCCCATTGTATTATAGTTCTGATTCTTAGTACTCTTCGAAAAAAAAGTGTCTAGATAGGTATAATTTAAATCATACTTTAAAATAAAGAGGAATGGCATTTAATTAACAGTTTCAAAGATAAGATTTAATTTTCTACTTAATTTCATTGTCTAATTCAGAAAAATGTTGCTATATAACTCATTTTTAATATTAAAAGCTTGGCTCTTCTCTCAGAGCTAAGGGCCCTATTCTCCTTTTCTCCCTACTGCCTTCATTTCTTTCCTGAGTCCATGTGAGACTGCTGGGAAGTTGTGCTCTCCAGCTGTTTTGATGTTTGAAGAGGGTGAGAGGAGTCGTCTAACTGCTAAGACTCACTTCAGAGTTGTTCAGATGAGCATTCACTGGAGGACGGCATCTTGAAAAATGCTCCTTTTATTAAGTAAGAATCTCCATTGTACTACAGAAGTAACCTAGTACCAGCACACAGCAGTTATCCTAAACCTGACCATTCAACCTGAACACTTAGATGGGAGTTACTTAACATATCTGTACCGAAGATGTAAAAAATCTAAATCCAAATTAAGTGAACATTTGTAACTAGTAGCAATAAGCAAAGCATAGTTTCCTTACTAGGATTTAGATTGTCTTCTGTTTCTTCATCATCTGAATCTAATTCTTCACCACCACCACCATCATCATCATCATCATCATCACCATCATCATCACTTTCTGTATCATCACCCTCTTCTGCTTCTATCCACTGACCAGGCAGCAAGCCAGCAGCATCATAAGAGTTGCACAGGGGGCCCACAATGTGGGTGATAAAAGATTCTTGGAGTTTTGCTAGTTGAGGAGAAGAACGATCCATGAAAGGACTAATGGGTAAGCCCAGGGTTGCTTCTTCATCTCCCTGAGAATTTCAAAAAGAAAAATGCATTTATAGCTACTAAAAATATAACCGTTAAGGTTTACTGTTAGTATTATCTTGAGAGTTTTTTCCTTTTATTTATTTTTCATATTTTGAGAAAAGAACGACTGCCGGGCAGTGGTGGCACACGCCTTTAATCCCAGCACTTGGGAGGCAGAGGCAGGTGGATTTCTAAGTTCGAGGCCAGCCTGGTCTACAGAGTGAGCTCCAGGACAGCCAGTGCTATGCAGAGAAACCCTGTCTTGAACCCCCCCACACACAAAAAGAGAGAGAGAGAGAGAGAGAGAGAGAGAGAGAGAGAGAAAAGAACATCTCTACATAGGCCTGGCTATCCAGGAACTCATTCTGTACACCAAGCTAGTCTTGAATTCACGGGGATCTGCCTGCCTCTGCCTCCGGAGTCCTGCGATTAAAGGTGTGTACCACCACACCTGGTATCTTGAGATTTTTAAAAACTCAGTCTACATCAAAAGTCTTTATACAAAACATTAATGACTCAGTGGTCACTGTTAGGATGAGTGCGTGAGGCTTGATGGACACATGTCATATGCTGTTCCTGAGACCTCCGTCAGCTACCAGCAGAGGGCAAAAAGTCACTCTGTCTTTTCTTCACTTGAGAAATCTTAAAAGTTTATTCTCATATTCTGTTTATATGAACTAGAACTGTTGATATTTAATGAACAAGGAAATATATACTTTTTAGGTAAATAGTATTAATTTTATGTTCAATCTGCAACATTCTATAATACCAGCATTACATTTATAATTAATAAATTAATGCTAAATTGTTTGATTTGGAGTAATAAATGAAAGTTTAAGGTAACATGTAATTTGCAATTTCTATTCTAATTCTCAATGATAACAGGTTACACAGTATGGTATTTTGTAACTTCCAAGGGTGTGCCAAAGACAATGTACCTTTACAATATAACATGGGGTAAATATTCATGATCCAACAAGCTCAACTTCATTACTCCTATTTTCTAAGGCAGAGAAATCTTAACTTTGTAATCATTTTGAATATTCAAGGCTATTAGAGCCAATGATTCCAAAGGAATATAGTAATATAATATAGTGGGTGGTATTTGATATTTTAAAGATACTTAAGTTTTGTTTTGTAGGATAATCAACTTTCTTTAACATGGGGGACCACCCTCTCAAAATGGTACAGACTCTGCAAATGGGTAAGAATCTTTTAAAGCCAAGGTTTTAAAAGATATAAAAGAATAGCATGTTTATAATTCATCTTAGAAAACTACTTAGAATTTCTGAACTCACATCTATCTTACAATTTATTTTCTGTCAGGACTTCTACTACCATAGATGTTTCTAATGCAAGGACAGTCTTTCTTTAACAAATTTGAAAATGACTTTTGATGATTATGTTCTGAGAATACCATAAACTCCCTTAAAAACTCTTTCATTTGGTCCTTCCTCACTTCCTACCAGAAGCCATCAACTGTGAAAAGCTGAACTTAGCATCTTTACAACAGTGTTTAAGGACTTTCTTCAGTAGCTTGCTATCTGGACTGTTTCATTTTGGGGTTCTCAGTTATGAGTCTGAAGTCATC
>JADRCD010231597.1:6895-19312 GCA_019843815.1 Montemys delectorum | reverse complement strand
TTTTTTTTTTTTGAAAAAAGATTTAACTAAATTGGTTTTATTTTCTAATGTTTTATGATTAATTGTTCAATTAAAAACAATAAATTCTGCAATTGCAGTCATAAAGTATATTTCAGGAGGTAATTCTGCTGAACAGTAGTCTTTTATGAATCATGTTTTTGTTTCCTTTTGATATGACTCAATCCTTTCATGTGTGTGAACTGAAGTATTGACTTTATTTTCTGTTTCTGTTTTTATGCAACACTGAAATCAAACCCCATGTTTTTTCCACTCTCTCCTGTGGTAACTTCAACCCCTAAATATTCATATTAATTGAAGTTAATATTCCTTCATATGGCTGGACAAACATTGAATCATATTAATGTATTCAGTCATGGGCTCACATGTGACAGGAGTGTACCAGTTATGCTGAGATATATTCAAATTTTAGTTTCTTACAAGCATGTACCTTCCTTATGCTTTATCATGTCATATTTGAAAGCAGTTACTCCCTTCAGGCCTCTGTTTCTCAGTCTCTCGCAAGCTACAGCTGAGCACAATTCTGGAAAAAGCAAAGCTTATTTATTGAATAAATGCAGTTTCTTATACAGCAGAATATATGAAGGTCCTGGTTATGGTTTGTAGAGCAGCTGTTCCCTTTGGAAGTGCAGTAAAATCTCAGGATTCAACTGGATGGCATAAATCTTTCTTGCCGTATGTGTAAGCTTAATGTATATGTTGTTTGGTTGGCTATTAGAAATTAGTGGGCTCTTTTAGGTGAAGTTTCATTTTACTAGTAGGCTTCCACTTTAAAAAAAAGTGTAGGCTTCTACGCCAGCTTACAGAAAGAATATTCTCAAGCAAGTTTGAATACATAAAATTGTATTTTAGTTTTCCCTTCCACTTTTGAATTAGTTCCTCCTGTATAGGGAAACAAAAACAAAAGAAACCCAAAAAACAAACAAACAAACAAAACCAAAACCCTTAACTAATGACTTAAATATCTAACAAGAATATAAGGGACCCTAGGTCTTGTCCAGAGGAAAATCATAATGGTAAAAGGGTTTTTTATTTTTATTTTTTTGCCACCTGTGAAACCAATTACATACACAGTCACACAGACATACACACAGACACACACACAGACATGCAGACACACACACACACACATACACACACACACACACACACACACACACACACACTCAGTGGCATTTATGAAGTCTCAGATCAGTAGCAAGAACGGTCAATGGTATCCGTGCTCATGGTGGGATACAATTCCAGTGTCTCAGTCCTATACACATCCAGTTGTCTGTTCCAATAGCATGATGAGGAGCTCTCATTCGATGGTCAGGCAGTGCCTGTGTCTTAGGCAGCTGCTCAGAATGTCTTATCAGACCCCATACAGATGTCGAAAGAGCCTTTCTTCATAACTCTTTTATCTTCTGTTTCTCGTTCAAGAAATTCACCCTTATTGGCACCAGGGAGCTACAATCTCTTACTATTTCACTAGAAATAGATTCCACTAGATTACTAGGTTCTGGCTGAACTCATTTCTAGGAGTCAGAGTCAACATGAATCTGCAATCAAATGGTGTGATTACCTTGGGGTCACCTTGTGACATTCTGTTCGTTCTGTGGTCTCTGTCCTGCAGTGTCTGCTGTCCCAAACAGGAAATAGCTTTCCTAGATTTACTTATTTATGACAGGACCCCTCATCAGATATGATCACTCCACTGCAGACAGGAACGTGAAACTCATGAGTATTTATTAATTGAAATCATTCTTCCACCAGGGGATTTTATTTATACTTTAAATGAAAATGGGAAAATATTTTATTTACATAGATAAAGAACTTTCAGGCTTCCAGACTTTATACCTTTTCTTTGCATATGACCATTTTACGATCGGAACTAAGTGGCCAGGGCCAGAGGTTATACATATCTCTCCTTTTCTTTTTCCCAGTCATAAACCCTCAATGTTAGCACTATTATAATAAATTCATGCACCTTTCTTTGCCATTAGCTATCTGAGAGTTATACTTTTAAAATATAATTTCCTAACACATTTAATTACTTTTCCAGGAAAAGTGTGACTGTACTATTTTAATTGTGCACAGCTGATTCTACCGACTCTCTGAGTTTCGCTCTGTATGTCTCTATTCCAGGAGTGGCTGAAAAATTTACAGCTCTCCATTACTTTCCCAGATGAATCATCATGTACATGGAAGACCGCTTTTTGCCGTCTCAAAACTACTGATAGGAACAGAATGTTACTCACTTGCAAGTTTATTGCACAAGATAAAGTCAAGCATGTTTTAAGTTGTGTAAAAAAAAAAACTTTAAATTTTAAGTGTCAAACTCAATTGTTTGGCAAAGCGACTCAAGCAGAGAATGTAGTTTGCTAGTGAATCTTCAGGATGTTTAATGAATTTTAAAATGCCATATTAGCCAAACTAACCGACTCCAAATATTGTCTTTCTTTCAGGCAGAAGAAAAATATTGTAAAGAAATGCACCTTTAAGAGTTTTCCCTAAATTGATTATTATTGAATTGCATTGCAATCTGAGATTCTTGAATGTAAAAAAATTTTTTCTTCACATTTGTAGAGTGGCGCTAGATAGTTGAAGCTCTTGGTTCAGACATTTCCAGAGATGCTGCTAGGGGTTTTTACTGCAGCTTAGATAGGTGTGCACAAATCACGGCAATCTTGTAATGTCAGAGGTAATTTGGAATTAATCATTTTTACCTTACCTTAGAAGAATTTAATGAGAAAAAATACATAAAATTTTACTTAATATGGTAGAGATCATGGTGAAGCATTTGTTGTAGCTCGTAGAGGCAAATCTCATTTACAAGTATTTTTCCTGTCCAAATAGTCACATCAAATAATACTGCTTGTGTTGCCATAACAACTAATTGGAACATTTAAACCTAATAAGGCTTTAAAACAAAGGGTGAACTTTTTACTTGTATTTAAATTTTAAGACATAGCTTTTGCCCTAAAGTATTTTTTTCTATTTTTATTTCCATTTTCATATCTACCATTTGAATTTTTTCCATTTTATTGTTTTATTTATTTTATTCCAAATGCGGCCACCTTCCCAGTCCCCATCCAAGAGTTCGTCACACCATCTTCCTCCCCTTTGTCTGCATGAAGGTGCTACCTATCTCAGCCCCTACCTCTCTATCCCACAACCCTCTCATCCCCATCACTATCCCTTGCATCCTCCTTCTCTGGGGTACCAAGACTCTACAGGATTAGGTGCCTCCTCTCCCACTGAGGCCAGACCAGGCAGTCTGTCCTTTGCTACATGTGTCAGGGGCCATGGACCAGCCCATGTGTGCTCTTTGGTTGCTGACTTAGTCTCTGAGAGTGCCCAGGGGTCCAAGTTAGTTGACATTGTTGATCTTCCTATGGGGTTGCCATCCCCTTCAGCTCCTTCAATCCTTCCCCCAACTCTCTCCCATAGGAGTTCCCGGCCTCAATCCAGTGGTTGGCTGTAAGTGTGTGCATCAGCTACTGGTAGAGTTTCTCAGAGACCAATTATGCTAGGCTCTTGTCTGTAAGCACAACATGGCATCAGTAACCTAGTTTTAATAACATCCGTATGTGAGATTTACTCGCTGGTCGGCCACATGCACAGGTATCTAAGTCTGTGCTCTATCGCTGTGACTAGAGGTCGTGACCATGGGAACTCTAAGAAAATGTCATTAGGGCTGGCTTACAGTTTCAGAGGTTTTGTTTATTATCATCCTGGTTGGAAGCGTGGCGATTCACAGGCAGACACGGTGCTGGAACGGTAGTTCCATAAAGATTGGCAGATAGCAGGAAGAGAGACAGAAGGAGAGGGAAAGAGAGAGGTGGGGGGTAGGCAGAGGGAGGGAAAGAGGAAGGAGGAGGAGGAAGAGGGAAGGGGAGGAGAGGGGGAGAAGGAGGGAGAGAAAAGAGAGAAAAGGAGGAAAGGAGGGGGAGAGGGAGGGGAGAGGGAGACGGGGGTCTAGCTTCTTGAGCATTTGAAATCTCAAAGCCCACTCCCAGTGACATACTTCTCCCCACAAGGCCACACCAGGATTAGAAAATCTTGGTCAAGCAGTGCCACTCCCCAATGTCCAAGCCTTCAAATTTATGGGAGCTTACAGGGGGCCATTCTTATCCAAACCATCACAACCAGCAACAAGTCAGTGATTGATACATTTGTAACACTCCCGTCAATGCACGTAAAACGACATGGAAACTAGAAAAAAAAATTTGAAGAGGCATAAAGTGTTCTGTTTTGCGGGGAAACCTAAACTTCAGCTGTGTGTCATTTTTATAATATACAAATTCAAAATTCTGCAGGTAACGCTTTTATTAAACCAGCATATCAGTTGGCTTTAATCAAACTAATTAATAACATACCAACAGGAGACAGCAATGAAATCAATATCTTTGAAAAAAATAAAAGTAAAAGTCTACAAACCCCCAACCCTGCCATTAAAGCGCTGTCTCCTTACATACATTTTAGCTCTGTCTGAACATACGGACATAAATATCTGACTGCAACCGCATTGGCAATGTGGTCTTATTTTCTGTTTAACTGAGGGAGTGTCAGATGAATTAAGAGCAATGCTATGAAGAGGATTCCACAGTCCCATGCTTTGTTTTCCTGCAAATTCCTGCAATGGGATTCATGTAAATCCAAATTTCCCCATGGCTACACACAACAGCTGTGTTGAGGTGGGCCAAGCACCACGAGGAAGCAGGCTTTGGCCAAGCCTTATGCCTAATATTAATCTGACTCGATGTTGGCCTCATTGAATGTTCCGCTTCCTAGCTATGTGATTGACTTGTGTCTAATGTGATAAAAATACTAGACAGGAGACATTACAGTTGATTCTGAGTCATGTGGGGTGTCTTTCTTTGCCCCGTGTTATGAGAGGGATATTTTCCTTTAGCTTGAATTATCAAAATTAAAACGACAATGAACTGTTTGCAAAATGATACTTTATGGCCCTTTACATGTGAGGTTGCTGTAGCATTTGAATAAAATGTATTGTTCATTGCTATAAGGATTCGTACTGCTGCCCATACAGAGAAGCCCTGTAGTGTCTGTGCTAAATTCAGAGATGTAAAGCAGACTTGAGAAACAAAAACACACATTTTTTGCCATGAAGAAGAATGATTTTTAATATATAAATGTACCGTTTAAGTTTTTAATGGGCACGCACACATGTTTTCATGTGTGTTGTGTTAGTATTAACAAAATTGTCAGGGTCAAAAATCTCAAATTCCATAGTATAATTTCCCTAGTAGTAATAGAAAAAAATTCTAAATGACTAATTAAGTCTTAGTTTTAATTAGTGAAGATAATCTATCTACTCCTTTGGAAGTGTCTCCAAAAGTAATAGATTTCACATAAAAAAAACCTATAATTACATATTGAACTACTAAAATAAAATCTGGTCCTGTTGTCTGTCTACTTTTTGGTTATATCTTCAGTTAAATATTATAAATTAATCTTGTAGTCTTAATGTTCTTTTTTTCCAGACTATTCTAGTAGAGGCAGTACACGTGTGTGTGTTTGTATGCATGTATGTTTATTATGTGTGCATATATGTGTGCATGTGTGTATTGAGTGTGTTTGTATGTGTGCATGTGTATATATGTGTATGTTATCCTATGTATGTATATCTTGTGTATGTATCCTGTGTATGTGTATGCTGATCTTCCAACTCAAACTGTAGAGCACTGAGCATCTTAGCATTAGGAATAACCTGACAGCATTAATCACTTGGTTACTTTAACTGAAGATTCGTGATTAACTCTTACCATGTGCTGTGGATGCATCTTTAAATCCCAGTTACAGTTTTGAGTAGTGCAGTTATTGGATCTACTGCAGGACCCTGGCCTGGATTAAATGCATTTTCAGGAGGGTGTGTAACACCCAAGAGCTACAAGTGTAAGGACTGACATAGCCTAAAGGACAAGGAATGAAGGAATGACCTTAACTGACATCTTTGCCTGCTCCATTCAACTTTGCCCATCAAAATGTAAGACTGATGGCTGCCCAAAGAATAAGACATGAACTCCAGCAGAAATACTTGACTGAGAGAATCAAATAAACATTTGACAGAGGTTGAGGTAACTAGAAGAGCTAAACCTCCCTTGCAGCAAGATGAATGAGATACTAACCAAATACTGTGAAAGCCGAATGGAAAATGGTCCTGATGGAGGGAAGTTCTGTTGACAGATGTAGGATTCTCAGGCTTAGTGTCGATTCTTTGGGTTTTATTTTGGTTGTGGGGTGGAATTGGGTATTTAACAATTATGTTGAAGAAAAAATATATCTATTACTGTTTCTGATATACAGAAACAAAACTTTAAGTTTCTTGATCTCTTCAAGAAGATAACATATACACACACACATATACACATATATGCACACCTTTACAAATAAACATACAGACATACACTCACAAATATACTCAACACACACATGCACACATATATACACACATAATAAACACACATGTACGCAAATACACACAGAGACACTCATGTGCACACACGGATTTACATACATACACATAGAGATAAACAAGCACACTCCTACACATGTATATGCACAAAAACACATATGTACAAACTCTTACACATACACATACTTATACATACATAAAAGTACACATGCACAGCACACATATACACAAACATACATATATACACATGCACACATATACATACAGGGACACACACACAAATACACACATATAGATACAAAACACACTCTCACACATCATACTCACAAAGACACACATGTACACACACGCAAACACACACACACACACACACACACACACACACTTGAAACAATTTTATATGCTTCACTAAAATGTATTCTTACCTGTAGGGAAAGTCTGTGACACTGGAGCTGACTTAAAGAGGCAGCTAATATAGACTTATTGCCACAAAAGAAACAGGGGATTCTATCCCCTGTATAACATTATTATAGATGCTAACCAGTGAGCCCTGGCACAACACTGAGACACGAAGAAATATAAGACTTTATATTCTTCCATGTGCCTTGAATATAAACAAAAAAGACTAACAGGTAGGATGGACAGGGTACTAAGGTGTCAACAGAAAAATGAGAGAAATCCAATATAAGTATGGCCCATGCGATTAATGCTTATACGGAGAAAGGTATACAAATTTATGTTTGGATGTGAGAGAAATTCACACTTGATACCATCGCTTGTGAAGAAAACTTTTCCCTTTTACATGAGGATACCTTAGTATCCCTAATGTGCTGACTCAGCACCTCCCAGGAGGCATCTAAGTTATTATCCCTTCTGGGAGAGGAAGGTCAGGTTATCTCTCCCAGAATACTGCCAGAAAAGGGCTATTAAATAGTTTCTAGGGGCATAATCCGTATACTGCAGAGAATGGTCATTAAAGAGTTCCTTAAAAGTATAAAAATCTAAACATTTCACAACGTAGCTGCAGGAATGAATGGATTATTCTTTTTGACCCAAATAATTTTTTTTAAAAAAAAAATTGAAAATAACAGGGGCCTAAAGTTTTATGATAAATATTTATATTTACAAAAGAACCAGAAGCAGAATATAACGTGTTAATTATATTTACTTAATCCTACACACCTATTAGGAATACAAATCTATAACTCAACCATAAAACCTAAATAATACAACTACATTCACAATATATTCTTTAGGTTTTTGGTCTGAGAGATGAAAGCCAGGGTAGTTATTCTTTTAATTCTGTCTCTCTGTCTCTCTGTCTCTGTCTCTGTCTCTGTCTCTCTCTCTCTCTCTCACACACACACACACACACACACACACACACTCACCTGAACAATCTGAATATCATAACCAAGGAAGAAGTGATCAAATTAAAGAGGGATGTGTTCAGCACAGTGTTTGAAATAAAGAAGGGAAAGGTAAGATGTACATGGTATGTCTCTACAGATACTGTCTAAACGAGAAGTTAAGGGCATAAAGTACTGAAAGGGAAAAATGCTTGCCAACTTAAAATGGTGTGCACATCAAAATTATCCTATAAATGTTCAGAAGAAATACTGTTGGAGATGAGCACATTGAGGATGCTTCTTTACAACAAATTTTTTCTTCAACATGAAGGAGAAAAATGTTATGGACAAAATAAGTGGATCCATAAAATGAAAGAGAAGGAGGTGCCCACTCTGTACCATATACCTAGAACCTCATTTATGTGTTTAGGATTTTGTTAACAAATGCTGCCATTTATTGTAACACTTGTTTTCTTTTTGGTGATCGAAGTACCTGAGAATTGAAATAAATGCTCGTGTCACCATAAGATCACAACTTAGTCTAACATTGACAAACTTCTTGAAGGAAGGTAGGGAGAGGGAGAGGAAGAGGGAGAAGGAGAGGAAGAGAGAGAGAGAGAGAATCAAGCAATCAAGCAGAAAGGCTCCAAAGTAGATAAATGCTAGAAATCTAGTTTATTTCTCTTATTCCTAATTTATCTAATAAACTGAGTAGAGTCAAAATAATAACCATTACAGTATTCAAAATGAATGTGGCTTGTGGATAAACTTCTTGAAGATTAGATGAAGGGCACCAGTGTCCAGAATGACAAATCACTGATGTCACCATAATTGAGCAGAAATAAAAGAGTTAGAGAGACATTCTTACAAGGGATTTGCACTACCCATGAAACAGGATAGAATAATTTGAATGAAACTAGGGCAAATATTGGTAAATATATATGGAAAATGCACAGGCTAACACTAAAGAATTAATGTATAAATAATAAAAAATGTTGTATGTTATTAATGGAGTTGAAATCATACCTAATAATTGATTTATTTCCAATTATACTAACAACCCTGTGTCTTAATTTAACAGTAGGTAGAAATATCAGAATCCTAAAAGTAGGCAAACAACATTGTTAGCATTTTTAAAAACTTCTATCATAATTCCCGTAATGGCAACACCACACCAGTTTCTATTTGAACCAGCAGTGGCGAAGGGCTTTTTTCCCCTTTATCTTCACTGGTCTTCTCAGTGGTATCAAATACTTGAATATTTGCCTACAAGAGTACTAATTTTATGACTAAGTGCATTCATCACTGTAGCAGAATACCCGACACTGGTTAGTCAACTTATAAACAACAGAAATTTATTCCCTGTAGTCCTGGAGGGCAACAGCAGCTCCAAGGTCAAGTTTTGCGTTTGGTGAGAGTCTCGCTCTGAGTCCATACAACACTTTCTGCAAAGAGTGAGTGTTTCTTTTTCTTTCTTTCTTTCTTTTTTTTTTTTTAATTAGGTATTTTCTTTATTTACATGTAAATTTCTCCTTTCCCAGTTTCCCCTCCAAAAAACAAACAAACAAACAAACAAAAACAACAAGAACAAACCCCTGTTGCCTCCCCCCTCCCCATGCCTGCCACTCCACCCTCTCCCACTTATTGGCCGTGGCATTCCCCTACACTGGGGCACAGAACCTTCACAGGGCCAAGGACCTCTCCTCCTATTGATGATCAGCTTTGCAATCTTCTACTATACACATGCTGCCAAAACAACCAGTCCCATCATGTAGAGTCCTTGGTTGGCGGTTGGGTCCCTGGGAGCTCTGAGGGTACTAGTTAGTTCATATTGAGTGAGTGTTTCTTGAACAGGGCAGAAGAAAGAGGTCTGTGGACCCACTAGCCTCTTCATTAAGCCAATTATACATCCAGAAGGACAGAGCCGTCACTGCCTAATCACCCCTAAGTGTTCAGCCTCACCTCTATTTTGTGTAATTTATTTATTCCCTTCAGAACCCAGCATCAGTTCTCCTCCCAATATCCCCCCCCATTGTAAGTCCTCCCCCATTCCTCCTTCCCCTTCTTTCTGAGAATGGAGAAACCCCATCTGGATGTCCACACTATCACCACCACAGCCACTCCCCACACATCAAGTCCCTGTAGGACTAGGCACATCCTCTCCCACTGAGGACAGAGAAGGCAATCCTTTTAGGTGTGTGGGATCTGCAGGCAGAAAACAGGCTCAGGGACAGTCCTTGCTCCAGTTGTTTAGGGTACCAAGAGGCTCCTCTGCTACATATGTGTAGGGGACCTAGATCCAGTTGATGCTTAATCTTTAGTTGTTGATTCCATCTCTGTCAGCCCCCAGGAGTTGAATTGACTCTATTGGTCTTCCTCTTGAGTCCATGTCCTCTTTGGATCCCTCAGCCTGTCTCCCAACTCTTCTATAAGACTCCCAGAGCTCCATCTGATGTTTGGCTGTGGGTCTCTGCATCCGTTTCCATTGGTGGCTGGGTGGAGCCTCTCAGAGGACAGTTATGCTAGGCTCTGTCTACAAGCATAACAGAGTATCATTAATAGTGTCAGAGATTTGGTTCTTGCCCATGGAATGGGTCTCAATTTGGGACAGTAATTGGTTGGCCATTCCCTCACTCTTCACTCTTTGTCCATGCACATCCTGTAGGCAGGACACACTTTGGATCAAAGGCTTTATGGGTGGGTTTCTGTCCTTATCCGTCCATTGAGACCTTATGTGGCTACAGGAGGTGGCTACTTTCAAGATCCCTATCCACTACTGCTAGGAATCTCAGCTAGAGTCACCCCTTAATCACCCTGGAGCCTCTCTCCATCACAGGTCTCTGACATAGTCTAGAGATCGCTCCCCAACCCCAGTGATCCCTCTTTCTTTCCCCTGCTCTCTCTACATATGATCTTCCCCTTTCCCCTTCCCATCCCTTTTTCTACCAAGTTCCCTCCTTCTGTTGACCTCCAATATCCATTATGTTTCCCCTTCTGGGAAAGACGCAAACATCCCAAAGAAGCCAAGTAACAAGGAGGGCACAAGCCCCACCTCTTAATATGGTTGAACATGGGTTTAAGATTAAATATAGGTTTGATGTAAGACACATATGCAAATTGGAACACTGATGTGCAAAATTAAATGCCTTAATAAATTCGGAGGGTTTAAGTTGCACCAGCTGGTCATAACTTGGATGGCATGACCTTTGTCTAAATATGTCATAAAACTCCCTAACTTGGATTCTTTCCATTATTTTGCAGCACGTGTATTTAAAAATTACTTAATCTTCTAAATTCTCTATCTTATGTTTTTGAATATCAGGGATGGAAGAACCAACATTAAAAAAAAATCAAAATTCTATTTATTTATTTTTTTAAAAAGATTAGTTCAAATACAGGTATGCAAATACAATTAGTGCCCATACTAATTATAATGTCATGACAAATATAATTATAATGCTTTGTCCAAAGAGGGTTCTAGTATATTTGGTTCAATGATGATCTCATCAACACAGCCTACAGTCCCTCAGTTATTCTGAAGAATCATCTGTATGCATGGGACTTGATAACTTCTTAAATAAATAAAACACTTTACATTTACATTTAAACCTGCATATTTTCTTATGGTCTTCTTTCCATTAAGAATTCTATAAAACACATCAATTGAATTTTCAGCGCCTTCGGGTCTGAAACTACCAATCTCTGTTAACTTGGAATATATAATAATTCTTGGCAGCTTTATTCCTCCTAAGAATAGAAATTTAAATTGCAATATAAAGTACATATTTTTTAGATTTCTCCACTCAAAGAAAATCATGAAAATGTACTCTTTTTTCTCTGAGACTTTTCTAGAAACAGGTGCTATGATAGCCAAAATTATCAAAGGTAGAATTATCCTGTTTTAAGCAATTAACATATCTATAAATATCTATCAAGTGCCTACTGTGTATCATATACCTAGAGCTTCATTTATGCCTTTAGGATTGTGCTAACAAATGTGTTTGCTTTAACATGTGTTTTCTCTTCAGTTATCAAAGTACCAGAGAACTGAAACAAATGTTCAGACATCCACATAATGTTACAATGTGGTCAAACATTAACAAACACTTCTTTAATGTTTGTTTCTTTGGTGTATGGTCATGTAGGGTAGTTTTTCTACAGAATTGAACTTGAATATTTAAACCTGTTTTGTTCAGATGGTTTTCTCTTAATTATTGAATATAATGACAATGAAGGCATTAACCTTAAAGACATGTTCATAGGCTAATAGTATTTTTTTAACCTTCCTTCTTAATGAAACAAAACACTGCTAGTAAATTGGCTAAATTGTCTTTATAGTTTCACAAGTGTTTTGTACTTCTGAACTCATGTTCAGAATGTTTCTCTTTGCTGTGAAAATGCGATGCTGTGATTTCAGAAAATTGGGGGTGGGGTGGGGGAAGACATTTAACAGATGTTTAATCTGGTGATAATTGAATATGTATGTTAGAGAATGATGCACTTGCAGATGCCTATGGAGCAGCAGTGGGAACTAGCTGGAAGGTGCTTTTCCCTTTAAGAGCCAGATATGCTTGCTTGCTTGCTTTCTTTCTTTCTTTCTTTCTTTCTTTCTTTCTTTCTTTCTTTCTT
>JADRCD010231596.1:0-21612 GCA_019843815.1 Montemys delectorum | reverse complement strand
GCTAAATCTGACTGGAGCCTGTCCTTTCTGTGATCCTGGTTGTGTCAGAACTCCTCAGAGCCAAGCTGTCTCTGTGATCCTGTGATTCTGGGATCCTGTGATCCTGGGTCCATTAGAGTGCCTGGGAGTAGAGCTTCCTCTGGGTGTTGTGGGACTGGCTGTGGAGTTTGCACCCAAGGTCTGCTTAGGGCACTGGCCCAGACAGACCAGAAGGAACCTGTACCACTGGGCTAGTGGAGTTCCTGCCTGGCTGGGTCCCTCTGGTCCCAGTTACTCCTGGTGTTGGGACAGATGATGTGTCCTCCTCACCTCTGATCCTATAATGCCTTACCAATACTTTTAAAGTTCAAAATTATCAACTTCAAAAATTGACAGGAGAACCATGGCTGTGTTATAATTTGAAGTACAGTTGGGAGTTCCTCTGATTAATATTAATTTCCTCAGAATCAAATGATCTGAATTCCATCACCAGGGATTTGTTCCTGTGTACCACACACACTTATATCCTGGAAACGTATCTGAGTCATGCTACTCCTGAGAGGGACAGCCTAGTGCCTGTACTGCCTTTAAAGTATATTGCTCAGATCCAGTTTTTATCATGATCAGAGAACCCAGGAAGTAAAGACTATCTTGAAATGGGAGCCGAGACTTGCTCACAGGGCCCACAAGCTGCTGTGATTCCAGGCTCGGGACTACGCACAATTCTGCAGGGTTAAACATCCCTCCAAGACTCCCAGGAAGACCAGACCCCAAATTGTTGTTCATTATTTGGAGATGGATCCTCTGAGGAGGACTCCGAGTTCAGTCACGAGAGTGGGTTTCCCACAATGACATTGGTGACTTTTTAAGAAGCAGAAGAGACATCGAGTATCAGTCTTATTCTGTCTTGCCATGTGATGTCCTTGGTGTATGATGTATAGCACCAGGCCTTTGTCTATTGTTGAACAGAGATGCCTGTACCATGCTTTAGGGTGCCCAGCCTTCAGAACTATGAACCCAATAACCCTCTCTTCATGAAGATCTATCTGTCCATTCTGTGATGTCCACTTGGAGCAATAGGAAATAGACTCCTGGATGGACAGAGGGGAAAGATCTGGTTGACATTCTAAAACGGAAGCCTTCAGAGTGCTGTCTTCTAGCCAGCCATGTATAAATTTCATTGTGGCACGTAGAATTCACCTAACCAATATTTACCAGGTGTTCCTCTCTGTCCTAGGTCCCAGCAAGGCAGCTGTGACCAAACCAAACACCTCTACTCCCCTGACCTCACACTGCAGCTGAGGTGTTACATTAGAAAAGTAGAATTTCTCAGGGCTGTGGCTCATATCAGTCCTGCCTATTTATTCTCTTATTCTTTAGGTTTTTTTTTTTTTTTTTTTTAATCATAGCTTTATTCACACCGTCCTCGTTTCTCTGCTAAATAAGTCGTGGGCCTAAGTAATTAAAGGGTTCCGATGGTTTTGATGGCTTGTTAGAAAGGTGGCATCAATGTTTTCTGCGTCACCCTGACACTCTGAGTGCTGACATTAGTCCATCCTCATCCCCCACCCCATTTGCCTTCCTTTCTTCACCTCAGTTTTCTGTTCTCTTTATTTCTTTCTCTCTCCAAATGACCCCAGACCACCTGAACCAAGGAAAAGAAGTGACTGAGTCTGGGAAAAAGATAAAACTCAGTGCCTTTAATCCTTGTAAGAACCTCACTAAGGAGACCCTGCATCAGAAGACATGTTGGAAAAAATAAACAGTGCTCGCCATCGTCCTTTAGCCGAGCATTGCGGTACAGGCCTGTAATCGCAGCACTCAGAAGGCTGAGGCAGGAGGATCCTAAGTTTGACACCAGTATGGACTATAAACCAAGATCCTATCTCAAAAATAAAAGATTACTCTTCAATGCTATAAAGTCTTCCCTCTGGACTCCTCTGTTTTCAGAGCACAGAAATACCACACAAAAGATCAAAGGCGTGTCCTCTTCCCAATGTACAAACCCGTTGTCAAGATCATCACCCACTCCTAGGAACGAAGGCCCCTTAGCTGGCTACTACTTTTACCATGACACTTTGATTTTTAGAACACAGCAAGAAGCTACATAATTCACTGGGAGGAGCAGCCCACCCAGTTGGCTTTCTCAGCCTCCCTCTCACAGACTTTCCACCCTTGGACAAGCCACCCCCCTTTTACATAAGGCTCCCGGCGAATGGGAATAGTCATGTGCTTCCCCTCTCCTTTCTCTTTCCACAGAGGAGCTGGGGGACCAGTTGCAACAACTGCCACTGTGAACTCTGCAGGCGCTCAGGCTGCCTTTATAGGAGTGTGGCCACACATTAAAGGTGGAACTCTCACCTTGACCTTTTCTGCAGTCCTGTATTCTTTCTTGCCCCTCACCTTCATTAATGGTGCTTACTGCGGGATTGGCTGGTTGTTCCCTGAGTACTGTTGAACTCTGCTTGCCCCCTTCTCTTCTCATAATTACTCACCTTTGGCTTTTAGGTAACGAACCAGAGGAAGAAGGTCAGCAAGTTGTCTCATGGTACTTCACATTCTGTTGACGATCCTTGGCTCTCCAGCCAGAAGAGAGGCCGTGATGTTTCTGAGTTGCTTTTGGTTGGTTTGAGATTTTGTTATGTTATGTTTTGGTTTTATTCATTTTTTTTTTTGAAATAGGCTTTTACTATGTACCCCAAGCTAGCTTGAAAGGCCTATCTTCCTGCCTTAGCCCTGAGTGCTGGGGTTGCAAGCGTATACTACCTGTCTTAGTTTATTTCTTATCGCTGCCATAAAAAAAAAAAAAAAAAAAAAAAATGCTGACCAAAAGCAACTTGGGGAGTGTCCTAGTTGTGGTTTTTTATTGCTATGATAAACCGTGACCAAAAGCAAAGTTAGAGAGGAAAAGGTTTATTTGGCTTACACGTCCACATCGTGGTCCATCAGTGAAGAAAGTCATGTGGGGCAGGGACCCGGAGGCAGGAGCTGATGCAGAGGTCATGGAGGAGTGCTGCTTACTGGCTTCCTTCCCGTGGCTCGCACGGCCTGCTTTCTTATAGAACTCAAGACCACCAGCCCACGGATGGTACCACTCACCACGGGCCGGGCCCTTCCCCACTAATCACTAACTAAGAAAATGCTTTATAGCTGGACCTTATAGAGGCAGTTTCTCAATTGAAGTTCCCTCCTTTCAGATAATTATAGCTTGTATCAAGTTGACATAAAACTAATCAGGACAGGGGTGGGGAAGGGTTTATTTCGGTTACATATCCTCAGTCACCGTTAAGTGAGAGAAGTCCAGGGAGAAACTCATAGCGGGATAGTGGAGGCAGGAACTGAAGTAGAGGCCGTGGAGAAGCACTGCGTACCAGCTTCTCCCTCCTGGTTTGCTCAGCCTGTTTCCCCTCCTCTCATTTAATTAGTTAGTTAGTTTAGGTGTATGTGTCTGCATGTATGTCTGTGTGCCAAACGGGCACTGAGACTTGAACCGAGGCCCTTTGGAAGAACTGCCAAAGCTCTTAATTGCTAAGACATCTCTACAGCCTCTCGGTTTACCCACATCACCCAGCATCACCTGCCCACGAGTGGCGCCACCACAGTGATCTGAGCCCTCCTACGCCGATCATTAATCAAGAAGATGACCCCAGGGTGATTGATCGAGGCAGGTCTTCAGTTGAGATTCCCTCTTCCTGGGTACGTCTAGGTTTGTATCAACCAGAGCACCACCACATCGGGCTACAGATATTAAATTGGCTTAAAGTAGAAATGAACATTGGTATTGCCATAATCTTTGGCATTTAATGTCTGGGACTTTTTGGGGGGGGGGAGGGGGAAGGTCTGTTTTGATCAGACAGCTATTCAGCTTCTGAGTTTAAAATTGCACTAACTCATGCCTCCCATGCCAGGGGTTGCTCGTTACCTTCACAGCCAAGCTTGCCTTTATTTTGCCCTGCCTTCATCTTTTGCCAAGAGGTAGGGGAAATGACCACATGAAGGTGTTCATGCTTCTGCTGGAAGAGGGCACCTGGGAGCGATGCTTAGCAAAAGTGCTGTGATTGTCAAGGCTCTCGAAGCCACCCCTGTTTTTGTCTGTCGCATCGCACACACCTCTCTCACACACTCATCTGAGTCTCTTTGGCAGTGCCATAACTGTGACATGCCAGGTGTCCTTTTCTTAAGGTCTTGCTAGGTAGTCCTTTTCTAATGCAACACCTCAGCTGCAGCGTGAGATCAGGGGAGCAGAGGTGTTTGGTTTGGTCACAGCTGCCTTGCTGGGACCTAGGACAGAGAGCAACACCTGGTGAATATGGGTTAGGTGAATTCTACGTGCCACAATGAAATGTATACATGGCTGGCTAGAAGACAGCCCTCTGAAGGCTTCCTTTTTAGAATGTCAACCAGAACACAATGGGTAGGGCAGGTTAGCCTCAGACTCATAGAGATCCACGTGCTTCTGCCTCCTGAGTGCTGGAATTAAAGGTGTGGGGCACCACACCTCACTTCAAGGCAGATAATATATGTCTGGTGTTCTCATCACCACCACTGCCCTGCATTTGTTTTTAACAGTTACTCTTTTAGCCGGGCGGTGGTGGCGCGTGTCTTTAATCCCAGCACTTGGGAGGCAGAGTCAGGTGGATTTCTGAGTTTGAGGCCAGCCTGTTCTACAGAGTGAGTTCCAGGACAGCCAGGGCTACACAGAGAAACCCTGTCTCGAAAAATAAAACAACAACAACGAAATACTTACTCTTTTATCTTTATGCATCTTTTTGGGAGAATACTTAAATAGTCTAAAACTAACTACTAAGTTATTCCAAGTCCTATTTGTTAGTAAATTGGTTGCAATAAGCAATAAGCAAACAAAGAGCTTAATGCCAACCTAGATTTGCGTATGTCTAGCTATGAACTTGAGAGAGACACCAGAAAAAAACAGCTCACAAAACTCGCAGTGCTCCCAACTCAACATGACTCTGCAGGAGAGAGCACATGTGTGCCAGTCTTGTTTGTACCGGGGAGTGAGAGAGGCAGGGTGTCTCCTGCAGCCACTGCAGCCTAGCTCTGTTCTCACAGGAGGCATTCACTGTGGGCTTCTCGCTGGAAATCTTTTTCTTTTTCTTTTTTTTTTTTTTTATTTATTTTATGTATATGAGTACATTGTATCTGTCTTCAGACATACCAGAAGAGGGCATTGGGTTCCATTACAGATGGTTGTGATCCACCATGTGGTTTCTGGGAATTGAACTCAGGACCTCCGGAAGAGCCATCAGTGCTCTTAACCACTGAGCCATCTCTCCAGCCCTCTGCTGGAAACCTTAAGCATATGGTTACTTCTATCAGTAAGTGGTACACAAGATGGAAAGGTAAACTAAACCTCACAGATGATTGAATCCCTGGGTCTGAGAGATCCTTTTGTAGTTCTATGGAGTAAGCCTAGGGCGAGTCTTCTTACTGCTGAGCTATGTTCCCATCCACTAAAGCTTACTTTCAAATAGCATTATCATATTCCATTTTATGCTATCGTAATGGAATACCATCCTGGATGATCATAATGAACAGAAATTGATTTGGCTTATGATTCTGAAGGCTGGAAAGTCCAAGGCTGAGCGGCTGTATCTAGTGAGGGCTTTTTTTCTTATGTCATTCCCTGACGAAGGAGAAGATAGAAAGCAAGACAGGAAAAGCAAGATGTGTGTGTGTGTGTGTGTGTGTGTGTGTGTGTGTGTGTGTGTGTGTATGTATTCCAGTAATCCAGTGGGGGAGGGTAGTTCTGAATTTCTCTTTTTGTATAGAATCCACTCCATTGAGAACAATTGAGCTTCATGGCCTAAGCACCCGTTTAAGATTCTACCTCTCAACACTATTGGAGTTATGTTTCCAAGACATGGGTCTAGTGAGATAACTCAGTAGATAAAGGCACTTGCACCTAAGCCTGATGGTTTGAGCCTCATCCCTGGAACTCACATAGTAGAAGTGAAATACACCCACAGAGTTATCCTCTGACATTTACATGTGCGCCACCGTGTGCCTGTGCCTATACACACATGCACACATACACAATAAATAAAAATGCTATAAAATGCTATTTCCAATACATGAAAGACACGTACAAACCACAGGAGACATGGCTCACAAAAACTTGAGAATCATCTTCAAGAGTCAGTGGACTCCCTAAGATCTAGTGCTTTGAGGCTTCAGACTTCTCATCTAAATTCCCCATTGCAAAAAAGATGGTGGTCCTTGGAAGCCACTCTCTGGGTACCCAGTGGCAAAGTGACCCTGTCTTTCTCTGACCATATCTGCCTCTTGGAATCTTCTGCTGGCCTTTGTTCTGCTTTCTGGAGCTACCCAACATGCAAAAACAAGGAGGAAGTATAGCTTGGGGACCAGGACCTGTGTGCCTGTGTCTTCAGGGCCAGGAAATACACATAAACCCCTTGTTGCTTCAGTTTCCAAGCCACAGATATTATACATTATATGAATTTATATAATTATACATAAATTATATAATTTAAAAATTTAGGGCTGGAGAGATGGGTCAGCCGTTAAGAGCACTGACTACTCTTTCAGAGGTCCTGAGTTCAATTCCCAGCAACCACATGGTGGCTCTATGACCATCTGTAATGGGATCTGATACTCTCTTCTGATGTGTCTGAAGATAGCTACAGTGTATTCATATACATAAAATAAATAAATAACTGTTTTAAAATGTATAAATTTTATAATATAACTGTAAAACACTTAGCATTATGTCAGGAATCCTCGTGCCAACTCCCCACTCACCTGTGAGGGCCCAGGGGCAAGTTTCTTAATCTGTTTTGCTCCTGTTCATCGCTGATTCTCAACATTCCTAACCCTTTAAAACAGTTCATGTTGTAGTGACTCTCAACTATAATATTACTTTTGTTGTTGATTTATAACTATAATTTTGCTACTGTTATGAGTTGTGATGTAAATATTTTTGAAGATAGAGGTTTGGCAAAGGGATCACCACCCACAGGTTGAGAACTGAAGCTCTATGTGTACATCTCCCTCGTGTAGTTGCTCTGAGGCCTAGACACTCCAGAAAGGGCCTGATAGAGTGTTCGTCACAGAGTATGTAATTGCCAACTTGTGGATTTTTGGTTTGTTTACTTTGTGTTTTTTTTTCAAGACAGGGTTTCCTCTGTGTAGCCCTGGGTGTCCTAGAGCTCACTCTGTAGACCAGGCTGGCCCAGAATTCCCAGAGATCCACTTGCCTTTGTTTCCTGTGAGCCACCATGTCTGACTAACTTGTAATTTTTTTAAAGATTTATTTTATATTATATGTATGGTCGGTTTTGTTCACATTGTGTTTATGCAATGCCCTTGGTGGTAAGAAGGAGGCATGGAATTCCCTGGAATTAAAGTTATCATAGTTGTGAGCTGCCATGTAGGTGCTGGGAATAAAAACTCAGACTTCTGCAAGAGCAGCTAGTACTTTTAGCTGCTAAGCCATCTCTTCAGCCCTAAACTTTTTATTTTTAATTGTGGTTAAAAATACACATATAGAAACATACTATTGCACTAACATCAGCACCATCCACCTCCAGAGCATACTGATGTCACAAATTTGAAGCCACGGAGTGCTTAGTCACCTTTCTTCCTGGCTGGACAACTCCCATTCTACTGTCTTGTTTCTAGAAATCTGATGACTCTATGTGTGTCTCATACAAGATATGCCAGCCCTTTGTCCTTTTCTTCCTCCTCTTCTTCCTCTTCTTCTTCTTCTTCTTCTTCTTCTTCTTCTTCTTCTTCTTCTTCATTAGGTTTTGTGGCTCTGAGGATCAAGCAAGGGCCTTGTGCATACCAGGCAGGCATTCTTACCACTGAGATACACGCCCTAGCAGTTGTCCTTTTCTGTGTGGCTTACCTCACTTTTCATCATGAACTCAAGGTTCTTCCATGTGCCAGAATCTCCTTCCTTCCTAAAATAAGGTGGCCTGACTGAGTGGGAGCCCCAGACACTCAGCTAAAATGTTTTCTAGAGGTCAGTTGAGTGAGAACACTTCGCTGAGTTAAGTTCTACCCTGGGCTCCCTACCGTTGTGGCTTTCCTGGTTTCTATAAAGGCTTCTAATCTGCTCCATTCAGTGTCCCTAACTTTTGTTCAGTTATACCTCTACCTTCTGATCCCCCTGCATCCCTTTTGCTCCCTACATCCTTCCTCTGACTCACCCTTAGGCTTTGACTTAGCTCCCTTCAGGAAGCCCTCACGCTCTAGCTGTGCTCACTCCAAGAGCCTAAGTCACCCTGCTTAGGTCTAGCCCTTGCTGAGCTGTACCGTAGTTATTTGCTTCTCATTTTCTTTCTCTAAAAATAATTTTGTCTACTTCATTTTGTGGTTGTTCCCCGGCGGCCTCCCACACAGTAGGACATCAGTAAGTGTAGGATTGGCTCCTGAGTGGCTACTTGCGTATCAAAGAGTTGGTTTCTGGATAAAACTAGGTACAATTATCATCAGAATCAGGGAGCTTGATTGACACAAGTTATGGACTGGGATTACAAATAAGACCTTTTGAGCAGATGCTGAGCGTCACTCGTGGAATTCATTCATGCTTTGCAGATGATTCAAACATCCCACATATCCCTAGTTCTTTAAGGTGCCGTGTTTGGCTCCTCCAGTGGAGGAGAGGCGGTGGTCACCGTTCTCAAGGGCATCTTTGTGTCTCTCCAGCATTCAGTATAGTGCCGGGTGCACAGATGCCTTCAGTAAATGTTTGCCGAGTGAACCCAATGAATGGACATTTTGTCACTAGATCTGTTCATTTATTCTCTGGCTTGTTCCCCGGCTCTCCTTGAAATACAGCTGCTTTCATTGGCTTCGCCTTTATTTACTGGGTGGATGTGCTTGTTTTCATCACCAGGAAGAGAAAGAAAGCACAGTATAAATAGCCTTGCGGCAGCAGCCACGGTTCAGCAAAGGAGCCTCTTTTGTGCCAAGAACGGACCCGCCCACAACTTGGTGGAGGTGTAGAGTCCCCGGTGCTCAAAGGGCCCTCTGTGGGGACAGTCGGATGGCAGGATTACACACAGGCTGTGAGTCGACGGTGTGAGAAGAGCGCTTTAATCAGTTTAGGAATAACCTGAACTAAGCCCAGCCCATCTGCCCCTCCTTTCCCAGGCAGGGATTCACGATGGCTCTGCTTCTTCAGCACCACGAGCTGGGGAGGTGGGGGAAGGGAGGGGAGGAGCCTGAGCTTTTGTTCTGCCTCCTCCCAGGACCCGCTATCTCCATCTCTAGCACAATGCTCTGAAGTCAGGCTGAGGTTCCTGAGAAAATAACAGAATTACCCAGGGGGACGGGATGACTTTTCGCTCAGCCTTTACTTGTGCTTAGGATTTTTAACTCCACCTGCTCTGCTCCTTTGCCCATCCCGGCTAAGTCTTTATCTCATCTTATTCATCATAAGATGGGTCCCAGTATCTCCACGTCGTCTCCCTGAACAACTACATGTGGCATTTACTGGGAAGAAACTAAAAAATGTCTACTCCCCGCAGCAAGGCACTGACAACAGACCAAAGGAGCCATTCAACCCCAAGTCTAGCTTGGTGAACCAATAGTTTTTAATTGGGACGGGAACATGGGGGACTTACTAGAGAATATACCTTTCAAGAAGAGCTTCCCTCCTTTCAGCAGCTGTAAATTATATCTATAATCTGGGGGAGGGGAGGAACCTCTTGTGTCTGCAGTGCTCTTCCTCGCTTCCCATGGGAAACTCTTAGCAGGTTCAATCTTGCTAGGGTCTGGGACTGGTGATTATAGCTCTTCTAATTTCAAGATAGCTAGCTAGGGCCATGCCGCATTCAAAGGACAGCACTCTTTAATACACATTTCTGAACGCTCACAGATTTTCCGGCCCAAATACAATTATCCGATATCCATTATCCGATATCCGGAAGAGGATTATTCTCCCACGAGTATGCTCTTATCTGAGAACCAGGAAATTTTCCAAAAGTAGAATTACACTGGGGCCCACATTTACCTGAAAAATTAAACCTTGGCGCTATATTGGGAATTCCAAGGTATCGGAAATCTAAATCAAGAACGTGGAGTACTACTCCCCTTGACTCTAGCAGTGTGCCCTCCCTCTCAATCTCTCTGGATGTCCTCTACAAACACATTTTCCTTTCTCAGCCAGCTGGAAGTAAATAACCTCTGGAGCTCATTTGGGGGAGTTGAGAGCCCTTTCTCAGTCATGAAACATGTAGGCTGACCCGTGGAAATCTGTGAGCCCCTAAATCCGGGACAGATGGGTTTATGCTTCTTCTCATCTTCCCACCTCCAACTCCCTGAGCTCGCCGGCCGGCGCTGGCTCGCGTTCACTAATCGAGTCTGTCTCGAAGGCGAGCCAGGCGGCGCAGCCCCGCCCCCCTCCTCAGTGACCAGGTGCTTTCCAGCAGCTCTGATTTTCCCAAAGTTCCTCCTCCCATCTCTGGGGACTTGGCTGGGCCAACCTACCTGAACCCGACCCTGTCCCATCTACCGTATTCCCTCCGCTCCTGAACCCAGAAGTATCCAAGGTTTCTGCTGCTATCCGTGTCCATGCTACTCGGTGTTTAAAAATAGTTTTGTTTTTTTTTCCCCCCTGCAGCTGCTAAGCAGTATTCCTGTTTGAAACATGGCGGAACTCTGCTGTGTGAATCTGCGCAAGGATCTTGTAGCTGCCTTTTCCTGCATGAACCAGCGCCTGAGGGAGGAATCTTTTATTTATCACTCGTGGTTCATCAAGGCCGAGTTGAAGATGTCCTTCAGATGGGGAAGGGTTGAAGTAGAATCCTAGCTCCTGCTGCCTCGGCTTCTGCATAGAAATCAGAGTGGCCTGGTGGGGGAGCCCAGAGTCTAAGGGCTGATCAGATGAGCAGTTATCCTCTAGGCAGGATGGGCAAGGCCATATTGACATTATGTTGGTTAAGAATCTATGGGGTTTAAAAAAAGAAATAAATACATTTTTGCCTGCTTATGATGCTTGAAGGCTTGTGTGTGTTGGGGTGTGTATGTTTGTATGTGTGTATGTGTGTGTGTGTGTGTAGGTGGGTCTTGCTATGTGGCCTTTGCTGACCTATACTATGTAACTCAGGCTAGCCTTGAACTTGAAGCATTCTCTTCCCCCTGCTTGTGTGTGTGTATGTGTGTGTGTGTGAGTGTGTGTGTGTAGATGGGTGTCTTGCTATGTGGCCCTTGCTGACCTATACTATGTAACTCAGGCTAGCCTTGAACTTGAATGTTCTCTTCCCCCTGCCTCTTGAGGGCTAGGATCATAGGGATGCACTACTTCAGCTGGCTGAATTTTGAATTTATATCTTTGCCGGGGGCTAGTGATAGGTGTTTGGAAGTCTTTGGCCATGCTGGGTAGTCACTTAGAGCTGTTGCTCCCGGGTGGCCCTCCAGCCACCATGGTGGACAATGTAAACAGCTTCTTGTGCTGGGTGACCGAGCTAGGGTACTGGATATATGGGATGTGTTAGGTGCATGTATAGGATGCATCCTGGGAGAGGTGGGGGGGGATGTATCTTGCCCTGGTTCCTTCCTTTCTTTCCTTTTGTTGATTCCTTCCACCATGAAATGATTAAGCTCCACTACATGCTCTACTGTCTTGATATTCACCTCACAATCAACAGAGACAAGGGTTATGTCCTGAAACTGTGAGCCAAGATGCGCCGTTCCTTCTTTATAGTGTTCATACTAGGCATTTTTGTCACAACGGTGGAGGGTCTGGCTAATACAATGAGGAAAGCAGGCTTTTTGGCTTTAAAAGTCAGGTTTCAGGGGGTTGGGGATTTAGCTCAGTGGTAGAGCGCTTGCCTAGCAAGCGCAAGGCCCTGGGTTCGGTCCTCAGCTCTGGAAAAAAAAAAAAAAGAGTCAGGTTTTAGGCCACATGTCCAATGGAGATGTCAGGGAGGCAATTGACAACAGAGCAGTATGTGTGTGTGTGACAGCAGCCAAACCCCAGTGAATATTGGCTTTAGAGACATATATTGGTAAACCAGTGTGGTCCGCGCTATTTTCACACGGACACACACAGGATCCTTCTGCAGCAAACCTTTATTACCATGTGGTGAGGAGAGGGTGAGCCCTGGAAATGCACTGCTTATATACACCCTGGAGCAGCGTGTTCACCTCTGATTGGCTGTTTGCTCATTACCTCATGAGATGCCTCGGGATAGGCTGTGACTTGGCGCTCTCTGGCCCTAGCACATGCGCAGATGGGCTGAGACTTGGCCCGCTCTGGCCCTATGCACATGCGCAGACTACTTGTTACAGGGAGAAGACACCGGATGCCGGCGCCATCTTGTACTGGTGGCTGCCAGCTCGGGTGCGGCTCTCTACAAACCAGCAGGATGTAGAAGGCAATTCAGCTCTTTCTGGGGATAGCACTGAGCAAGAGGAGTTTCAAAGGAGGACAGGGATACAGGAACTTGTATATCAGAGTCAGAACTATGATGAAGAAACAGATGGTAAACCTGAGAGGAGAGCCAGGAGGAACAAGGGCACCGGGATAGAGCAGCATCCTGACCATCACTGTTCTACTCAGTAAGGAAGGAACCAAGGAGTGGAGGCTCTGGGGACTTTGGCAGGGAAAGCTCAGTGGTACATGGCATGAGTTCAAGAGAGAAGGACTAGGCCTAGTGGCACAGGCCTGTAACCCCAGGACTGAGGATGCTGGGGCACGGCAGCTTCATTCTCTAGGCTACTTAACAACACTGAGAGACCCTGTGTCCAAATATATATATATATATGTATATATGTGTATAAATATATATATATATATCAATTAAGAGGCAAGGCATGGTGCCACCTGCCTTTAATCCTAGTACTGGGGAGGCCAAGGGAGGCAGATCTCTGTGAGTTTGAGTTCAGACTGGGTGCTTAATGACTTCCAGGACAGCTGGACCACATAGAATCTCTATTTCTCTCTGTCTCTGTCTCTTTCTTTCACACACACACACACACACACACACACACACACAGAGACACCAAAAATATGAAGAAGGAAAGGAGGGAAATTTAGAAACCCCCTTTCCTTTCCAGGAGTTTGCTGGAGGGTGGGGGGGGGTGGAGCCAACTTGATCTGACTATAGCTGTCTTAATTGTAACTGCCATCTTGCCCGCCAGGTGACCCCTGGCATGCATTCCACAGGCTATGGCATAAACAAAACAGTTCAGACTCACCGCCTCTTAAGCTGATGTTTGACATGTTAATAGTTTTTGAGGAAGACCAGAAATCTGTGGCTGGCCGTGGCCTCCTTTGTCTAACAAGACTTTACTCCCCTCCTGGTCTAGAGTGTGACTATTCTCCTGTCTTGCTGCATCCTCAGACATGGTGCTGTCTATGGGGACTTAATCGATTGCATGGCCGTGCCCTTTCCTTAGCTTTTGGGCCCGCCCCTTCTGTCTTTTTCAGCTGTTTCTCAGACTCCATGAATGAGTTTTTTGTTTTTTGTTTTTTTTTCAAACAAGACAGACCAGGAATATTCCTATGGCTGAAGGTGAACACAGAGTCAAGGGAAGATTTTTTTTTCTTCTTCTTAAGATGAGAAAAATGTCTGCGTGTTACCCTTGTCTGCCCTTGTCGTGTACTTGAGGTGAGAGGAGATGGGGGCCTCTGCCTGAAGGGAAGGGTTACTTCAGGCTGGAGCACGGTCCTTTCATTTACAGTAGCAGAGCCAGAAGGACACTTTCTAGGGTTTCCCACAGCTGGCTTTGAGGACTTGCACACAGGAAGAAGTCACCGTATGCTCTTAAGATTTAGAACAAGACCTGAAATAGGTTGATAGCTCCCTGGGGTAAACAGAACTCTGGCCCTAGGCCACCAGAGCTTCTCAGTAAGAGTCTAGAGAGGCCTTGGCTGGTAGATGCAGTGACTCTCAATCAGAATTTTTTTTTTTTTTTTTTTTTTTTTTGTTCTTTCTTGGCACTGGATTGAATTCAGGCTCAGTGCTTGCCATATGCTAACACTGAGCTACACCCCCAGCCCCCAATCGCAATGCTGTCACTATGGCAGACACAGTGCTGCTCTGAAATCATCCCACCTATATCCCCTGCCACTTACCTCGCAGGAGAGCAGCAAGAGGGAACTAAACTAGTGAGGTATGAGGGAATGCGATATGTCACTTTTAGGTCAGAACAAAAACCACTGAGAGCCATCACTTGGGGTTCATCTCTGCCACCGTGACCTGTGGTGGCAGGGGGCCTATCACCTAGAGTTCCTAAAGGAACTTGTCTTATTGCAAGCTAGCTATACAGCATAAGCTAAAAATAGAACCTCTCATAGCCAGCTGTTAATATAGCAAGGTCAAAATGTTTACCGTAGCATAAACTAGTCTATTATTAACCTGGGTACCGCATTACCTATCATGGCGTTTAACCAAGTTTGGGTTTGAGTTTGTGTTTGGCTAAAAGCCCAAAGATCTTGCTCACATGGTGCCGCCAACACCTCAGAGGTTCGTAGGAATCGTTAAACGCTCCGCGAACATCCCAGGAGACAGCTCCACCTGCAGGTGGTTTCTGTTTCTACACCTGGAAGGATGCTCACAGGAACCATTTTCACATTCTCCTCCCCCGTCCCCGTCCCAGTCCGGTTCCCGCTCCCCTGCCTTTCTTATCAAGTATTGGGAACTGAACTCAGGGCCTTGAAATCAGCTCCCCAGAGCAGTTTTCTTACCTGCATCTAAAATTTCCTGACTGGATAGCAGGTGCAGCATAAAAGGCTCTGGGTTCTATCCCCAGCCGAGATTACCCAACCAACCAAAACAGAACAAAACCCCTTATGATTCTAAAGAAATCTTTTCTAGAGGCTCACAATGGTAGCAGAAAGAGATGTATCGAAAGGCCCGCCCTCAGCTTACTCTGTCCTCTAGCTGCCCTTCTTGGGCTTCTGCTGCATGCTTCTGTGGGTGGAGGTTGGGGTCTACTCAGGTGACCGGACTGATTGTTTCCCTGGCCCGTTTTACGGGTTGCAGAGCCTGGGTGAGGCTCCCAAGAACAGGCTCTCAAGGACACACAGCGGCTGGCTGGCCTTTTTTTTTTTTTTTTTTATTAAGCTATTCTGCATGTTGATAGCTTCCTTCCCATCTGCCACCTAGTGGTGTTTTTAACAGTTGCACCCTCCCGTGTGAAGCTCTTGTTACATTCTTCCCTGATCTTAAACCTGGAAGGCACTTATATAGAGAGGGCTTGAACCAAGCGTCTCAATTTACAGTTAAGGTAACAGACCTAGAATTCAGGCATCAGGCTAATTAGTGGAGGAACCAGGACTAAAGCCCAAGACACCTACTAGAACCTTGCGCTCATTTCAGTCATCTGCCTTATGCCTACTACCAAGTGTTTCAGGTTGAGCAGAGCATTGTGGATAACAGGAATTGTGGATTCTCTGAGAGCAAGGACAGCCCTGCATACAGGCATTGCATTATTCTGCAGAGCATTGTTCTGTAAGAGGTGGGGATGGAGGACAGGAAACAGTTTTAGTCAGCCTTCCTGGAGTCTAGGAAGGTTTCTCTATAAGAGATGGCTAACTTCAGCAGGCAGGTGGATCATCCACCATTTGCAGTCGTGCAGAGGCAATGTGAAGTGGCAGGAAAGAGAAGATGGGATTTCTGGGCTGAGAGAGGGTCTCTGGGAGAAGAAGCAGTGGCAGGAAGGTTTGCTAGCAGGTTGTACTGGCGGGGGGGGGGGGCAAGGAAGAGGGAGAGGGAAAGGTAGTGGTAGTTGGTAATAAGGTAATGGGCCACGTGGCAGAAAATAAATTATAATAGTTGGGTTAACTAAGATAAGCTAGCTGAGAGGTAGCCTAAGCTAGGCCTAAGCTATAATAAAATTAATACATCTCTATGTCATTATTTATCCACTGGTGGGTCCAAGAAAGCCCAGCAATATGTACCCATTGTGCCAGCTCTTGGAGTGTGGGGTAGGGTGGGGATTGAGAGGGTGGGGTGACACCAACTGATAGATTCATGTTGTCATCTTTGGTGGGCCTTTGCTGGGTGACAATATGTAATACAAAGATCTTCACTTACCCTGAACTCTTCATTCTCAGGCCATGCACCAGGACTCCTTGAGCTCCCTCTCCCGAGGTATTTATATCAACGGGTTCCTACAAGAGCAGCCACAGCTATGAGTCTGTATATACCCTAGCCTTGGTCCACTGCTTTACCTACATAGCATGGACAGCCAGGTGTTGTAGCGTTTTCTCTGTCCAATCACATTAGGGCAGTGACAGGCCTGTGATTGGACAGGAATAGAGAGGTGGAGCTAGAAGTTGAGGGGTGGGGTGGGAGGTCGGAGATGAGGGAGGGAAGAGAAATCAACACGGAGGTAGAAGAACGGGAAGACGATCCAGACCCCGCGTGGTTTTAAACAGCTACAAGTAGCTAAGGTTTTCACAAGGTTAGAATAATTGGGTTAAAGCATTATCTTTATCATTTGACTCTGAAATTATTGTATTGGCATCTTGTAAATTGTGATCTTATTGATATATAAATCTGATTGGATAATTAAGCCTTAAGAGTCATGTTTCTACCAGGTAACTAGGCGCTAGATGACTGCTTGTGGGATGTGTGGGGCGTTACATGTAAGTGAGATGAACTTGCTGGCTGGGAGAGAATAGCCGGACCCCCTCCAGGACATAGTGCTGTGGCCGGCCAGTACCTGCACTAGATAGGGAACGTGGTCCAGCAGGGCAGGAGAGATGGAGAGGTGATCTTTTTTAATATTTCCCATAACAGCCAGGTTCCATGGTGTGAGTGAGGCTCGATCACAACTGCCACTCAGGTTTACTTTGTACCTCTGTGCTGGTCCATCTCAATGGCAGTCTTGGGCTTTAGCCATTACTATATCCCTATGGCCACAGGAGTGAATGGTGCAAAGGACATCAGCGGGATGGAAATGACATAACACATAAATTTGATTCTTAGAAGATGTCCAGGCAATTCTGATCTCTTTTGACAGAGGGTGTTGGAGACAGAACCCTGGTCCAAACTCTAAGCATGCATCGTGTCCATTTCATGGGAATACGAATTGGTTCTGCTCCTTTTTTTTCTGAATGGAATGGGAAAGAATGCATCAATGGAGTCCTTGGCTACATGCCATGGGCTTGAAGCCTTAGGATACCACCCAAGCAAAGATGATTGTGGTGGTTGTGATCGTACTGTTTTGCAGGAGGATGGGAGGTTTGTATAGTCTACTGCTAAGAGTTTACAGTGCCTATCATCTATTGAGGTGACTGTATTTTCATCTTCTAGATTTGACTGGTAGATTAGCAGAGACAGACAGGAGAAGGACTACCATCATACCATCATTGCCTTTTTTTTTTTTTTTTTTTTTGCATTGCCTCTTTTGATCCTTAAGATGATCTAAAGTTTTACCCTTTTCCTCTCTTTCTCCTTCTCGCCATCCCCTTCTCCTCTTCTGGATGCAATATTATTTTTTGTAAGGGGAAGTGCTGATACTAAGGTCTAATTCCCCAATTGTTTCTTGATTTGTTAATAAAGAAGGCCAGGAGCCAATTGCTGGGCAGAAGGTATAGGTGGGACTTCTGGGTCCCAAGAAGAAAAAGAGACGCAGGGACATAGAGAGGGGTTCTTTTCTGCAATGCTTAGGAACGAGAAGAAAGCAGCTGCTGTCACGTAAGGCCTTGAGTCAGCTAGGCCCTGCAGCCTCCACTATGGGTGGGGACCAGGGATGTTGGCAGGGGCTATTTGATACAATCTGCTAAGTCTAAGGCAGGAAGAGAAACAGAGATAATAATTGATAAAGGCATGCCTTTCCAGGCAGGAGGTCTCTGCATCCAGCTATTGTGCCATGGAAGGCAAGCTGTAAAGTGATAAAGTGAGTGTGTGCTTTTATCCGTGGATTCGAGTGTCTCTGGAGATGGCTGGTAACAGGACCCCTCCAGGAGCAAAGGCAGTGAGAAAGTGAAGCCTGGTCAGCGCTGGTGGGAGGATCTAAGCTGGAAAGAACAAAAGGGAGCTGGGAGGGGCCAGAGTGGCAGCTCCTGGACAGAGGAGGAAGCTTGTTTTTAAAACTGCACACAACAATTTTATTTATTTATTTATTTATTTTTTAAACTTTTATTGGATTATGATGAGAAAAGTTACATGATTTCAATTTATCTGAATTTGTTAACATTTAAAAACATATTTTAAGTAAATAGAATTAAATCACATTCTTGTTTCCCTTTTGTACCCCCACTCCTCCCAGAGACCCCCCCTTCAATACCTACAATATCTTTTTTGTCATATTCCTTAAAATTTATAAAATATTATAACAATACAAATAAGTATTATAAAAGGTGTTTGATATAAAACAACAATCAATTTAACAGTCTTATGTAGATACTCATCTACAGCAATAGTGAAAATACATTTTTCTCAATATAAATTTTAAATAACTCCAAACATATTAACTGTATACTTCAAAATAATACATCACTACTGGTATTTTCCTAAATGAACATAAATATATAAAGTCTTTTTGTTTGTTTTGTATTTAGTAGAGTTTAAAATCTTGGCTCTTACTGTGGTACAAGCCCAAAATAAAAATAATTTTTAGACAATGGATTTCATTGTAATAAGGCTATACTTCAATAACCCTCACATCACCAAAGGATTTTACCTCCATCGTAGCTAAGCTGAGAGTTGATAGTTCTGCTGCACCAAGAAATGAATTGTAGGCTCGATTTTTGGATACAGACTTCCTGCTATGGTCAAAGCTATTTGACTTGAGTGAGTGACTTTTTTCTCAGGCCACAGAGAACAGGTTGCATTCATTTAAGAAGTGGTGTGTGTATTAAGATGGTCTATCCATAAAGTTCTTCACCAATTGTTCAATGAACAATGGTTCTGCTTGGAGGGTGGCACGGACATTGGGTGAGGGTAAGAATTTGGTTCATTAGCTGGCAAACAACAATTTTTTACTTGTTTGCTTTGGTTGAGTGATAGTAACTTTAGAGCTTTCCATTTGGCTTTCTCCACTTGGTGTGTGCCAGTTTCCCAGTGTATCTGTCTCAGTTATACATTCAGGGAGCAAAGGAGTAACCTGCAGTGGATGTACAGGCAGAATGGACCCTTGGCAGGACTCCACTGTTGCTTGGTTCCTATATGCCCCAAAAAGCAGGACAACCATGGTGACACATCAGATTGCCAAGTCTCATTTTAACTCTGATGCTTGACACTTGTAGGTCTGTCTATTTCACTGGTGTACTTTTACCTGAGTGGCCAGTGGTCCTTTAGGAAAAGAGCTGGGATTATGATTATTGTTTATACTTTTATGGCATGAGGGGGCTTGATTGCTACTCAGTCACTGAGTTCCAGGCACAGGACCCGATTAAAGGATCATCCTCATTGGTTGGAGTTGATTGCATCAGGCCAAAATGGCCTTTATTCTGTCATCTTTGTCACATGTCATATCAGGCACATGAGCCACGTTATTCACTGAGGGAAGGTCTCCTGCTAAACTCAGAGCTCACCAAAAACTCTACCTCTAGGTGGACTGTTTCCTCTGGAGAACTCCTATCTCTGGAAGACTGGGATTACAGGTGGGTTGCCATGTTTCCTCAGCTTTTATGGGGGTGCTGGGAATCTGAATTCAGCTTTCATGCTTACAAAGCAAACACTTTATCCACTGAGCCTTTCTTCCTGGCTGCTGCCTCCAGAATTGGAGATTTTATTGATACATATTATTTGTACAATGGAGTTTCATTATGATATTTCTATTCCTGTATCCAATGTACTATGATTATATCCATTCTTTCTGTTACTCCTTTGTATGCCCCTGCACCGCTCTTTGTGGATTCTTCACCTGCTATTTCATTAGAGAAGAGTCTATGTCTACTTCTCATGTTCCAGGAATGTGCTAGAATCCTTTGCCTGTGGGTGGCACTGTTCCTGTTCTTTGAATGGTTGCTGGATTGCCTCATTTACTACCATTATTGATAGGATTAGACTACACTACAATCACTAACTCAGTGATTTGATTTCTTAACTCTATGATGGTATGACAGGCATATGTATTCAGAGAAACTGTATTTGGAATTTTATACCTGGAATTTTGCTATAATGGGATTTCCTATCTGGGACAGCAATAGCAGTTCCTTCTTCTCTGGTGAGGCCAGGCAGATTCCAGTTGACCATGCCACGATCATGCTGACACTGCATGGTAGGCTATGGCCCTAAACTGGCATGCTGAGGTTAGGTGTGGCACAAGCACTTTCCACTTATAGTAGTTACTTTTCTGTTGCTGGGATAAGATACAAGGCAACCTATAGAAGAGTTTATTTTGGGATTATAGTTTCAGAGGGTTATCATCCATGATGGTAGAGAAGAGTTTAGCAGGTGGCTAGAGATGAGAGCTCAAATCTCAGCTTGGCCTGCAAGCAGAGTCTGAGAGTACATCAAGAAACCTCAAAGTCTACCTCTAGTGACATCCCTCACTCCCAACAAGGCCAAACCTCCTAAACCTTCCCAAACAGTTCCACCAACTGGGGACTAAGTATTCAAACATATGAGCTTATGAGGGCCATTCTCATTGAAGCCACCCTGATGGGTTTACTGAGATGTAACTCCTTGGAAATCTAGAGTGCTATAACAGTCAGTGTTTTGGACTGAGCAAAGGCTTGTCATCATGAATCTTCTTTGGTAACACATTTAGTCAATGCACAATGCAGCACTCTTTTACCTTTTCTTTTTCTCCTCTTCCTTTTCATTCTCCCTTCTGTTTTCAGACAAAGTCCTACTATGCAACTATGTTGCTTTGGCTACCTTGGAAATTCATAGAGACCCACCCACCTTTGTCTGTACCATGATTAAAGGCACATGCCACCATACCTGGCTTCAGCCTTGACTTTTTTAAAAATTTTTTTGTTTTGTTTTTTTCAGTTTAGGTCTCACTACATAACCTGTGCTAACTTGGAAGTTTCCATGTAGCCCAGGCTAACCTCAAACTCACGATCTGCTTGCTGCCAGAGTACTGGGATTACAGGTTTAAATCACAATGTTTGGATTATTAATTTGCATTTGTTTATTTTTAAATAAAAACCATTTGTATTGTGTGTGTGGGTGTTTTACCTACATGTATGTTTGTATACCATGTACGTGCCTGGTGCCAATAGAAGTCAGAAGAGGGTGTTGGAGTTGGAGTTAGACAAGTTGTGAGCCACCATGTGGTTGCTGGGAATTGAACTCGGGTCCTCTGGAAGGTTGGCCAGTGCTCTTAATCACCAAGCCATTTCTCCAGCTCATCTATTTTTAAATTCAATGTTAGTTTTTATTATTATGTTTTGGGAAATACTTATATATTCTGGTTATAAATTCTATATAAGAAACTTGCTGTATAAATACTTTTCTTCTAGACTGTGGCTTGTCTTTTCACTTTCTTGCTGATTTTTGTAAGAGCAGAAATATTTAATTTTGATGCAGTCCAACTGACCAGTTTGTTGTGAATCACATTCTTCTTGTGAAATCTCTGTCAGATCACAGGCTTTCTCCTGTGCCTTTCTCTGTGTTTCTTAGTTTTAGGTTTTATGCTGAGGTTTATGAACCATTTTGAATCATTTTTGTATATGGTAACGATATGAGCTGAGGTCCCTTAGCTAGTAAGAAAATACAAATTGAAATAACAGTG
>JADRCD010231595.1:999-21798 GCA_019843815.1 Montemys delectorum | reverse complement strand
CTCCTCCTCCTCCTCCTCCTTCTCCTCCTCCTTCTTCTCTTCCTCCTTCTCCTCCTCCTTCTTCTCTTCCTCCTCCTCCTCCTTCTTCTCCTCTTCCTGCTCCTCCTCCTCTTCTTCTCCTCCTCCTTCTTTTTCTTCTTCTTCTCCTCCTCCTGCTCCTCCTCCTCTTTCTCCTTCTCCTCCTCCTCCTCCTGCTCCTCCTCCTCCTTCTTCTCCTCCTCCTGCTCCTCCTCTTCCTCTCTTCCTCCTCCTCCTCTTTCTTCTTCTTCTTCTTCTTCTTCTTCTTCTTCTTCTTCTTCTTCTTCTTCTTCTTCTTCTTCTTCTTCTTCTTCTTCCTCCTCTTCTTTTCTTCTATCTGGTATATTTATTTGAAAAGAATAACATTGTTCTAGTAATACATAAATCCTATTAGTATCTTCAGGATACACCTGGAAAAATTCTTTTTGTTGCTGTTTTTGAGACAGGGTCCCTCATAGCTAAGGCCTTTTAACCCATATATCAATTGCCCCCCTTGGATGGACAGTGCTAATATTAAAAATTATTTTATCCCATAGATGAATAACTCAATCTTAAAGCATTATGTGCCACATATATTTGTAGGACAAACATTGCTCAAAGGACCGCGTGAAGTTAAGACAGCTGGTCTCCTGAACTTTTCACTTTAATTAAAGTCTGTGTTTTGAGAAACTTAAAGGTGGAACGCAGGATGGGTGTGCCAGAAGTTTTCACAGAAGACTTTGATTTCCCATTTAATGGATTACCTATAGCCTCCTGGTCCACCATGCCTTCCTTCCTTCCACCCCAGGATTTAATTTGGAGGGAAATACAATTTTTCTTTTGTAAGTGTTAGGCATGGTATTGAGAATCTGAGTCATGAAAGATAAGAATAAACCCTGCAAGGAGATAATTTATGCCCCGTGGTGGCTCAAGAGACTAACAATAAATGTTATATTAATAAGGGTATAGAAATCCTTGTGTATACTCTCATAAAGTAGTTCCAGAAGAAGGAAAATCAGAAACGGTCAACAGCTGTCATAGGCACTGGGGATTTTATACTGGGGGAAGAGAGGTGGCACAAACCAAGAGAAGAGGAAATGCAGCCCTAGAGTACAGGCGGGTTTGGAGAATGTATTTAAAATAGCATTATTCTGAAACAAATGACTAGAGTATTCTTCTTGTTCTGACAGATACAAAGGAGACTTGGTCTACATTCTGAGGAAGGATTTCCTATGGGGCCTTGAGGTGTAGCTCATACTTTTCACAGATGCTTTTCTTACCTTGGTCTGGGAATGACGGAAGATGGTAGTAGCATCATGCTGTAGCTCAGAGAGCCGTGGCCAGCTAGCCCTGGATGCAGCTCTCCTCCTTAAAGCCTGAGGTCGTAAAAGTCTCTGAGGATACTGCAGACAATGATGGGTGAGGTGGAAACAGAGACAGACAGACAGACAGACAGACAGACAGACAGAGAGAGAGAGAGAGAGAGAGAGAGAGAGAGAGAGAGGTCCCGATCATACCACTGGCTCACCTTCCACTGAATTCTGAAAAGAGGACTACTTTTAGGCTCTCTTCCTCACTGACTACACCAAGGCTGGTGAATGGGAGCACAAGGACTGATGGGAGAAATACTGTAAAAATCAGGAAAAGGAAACAAATTATTGTGCTTAAACTCTCTTCAGAGTTCAGCCCCATGTCTAGTTTGGAGTGTAACCACTTTTAAATATCTGTGTTTTAAGAGAGTAGGCCAGATCGCAAAGGAAGTCATTAAAGCGAAGGAGCTCAACCCAGACAAAAGCAGAGTGTGGCAGTCACGTCACGGGGAGTATTTGGGCTTTCAGTGGGACCTGTTCCCTCTCCTTGAGGGCTGGGTGAGCTGGGTGATGCTAAAAACCATGCAAGACATCTGCACATGTACATGTGGGTGTGAGGGAAGAGAAAGGGCCACAAATGAGATAAGAAGGACATTAAAATGAGTACCCCAGAGGGTAAGGCCAAGCCTTACCATATTCCATGAACTAACTTTAAAAGATGAAACTGGAAAGACGGAAAAATGAAGATTCTACTGAAATTCTTATTTGGATATGTTCCATCATGGAAAGAGAAGCAAACTGATAGATTTACTCATCATCTGCAGGTCCATCAAATATTATTTTGAAAATAAATAGTACTCTAGATTTTCCCCCTCTCTTTTTCTATTTTTATGTTTTTAATTGAATTAAGGTGGTTCAATTAGGCCAAGTAGAAGACTACTGGCTACAAGTTTGATCAAATCCTGCCAACGCCAACTGTGATATGTCCCTTCCAGACATTTTTTTAAAGAACAGGTAGCCTGATTTGAATTTTAATTTATGTCAAGAGTGAGGTTGACCTAGATGACTTCCAAGGCTATTTCTAAGCCCACATTTTGTAATTTTAAGAAAGAGAAAATCCACTCTGAGAACCTAGGGGTTTTCTAGGGAGAGGTCTTCCTTGATGAAGACAAGGACTGTAAAATGTGAACTTGTTTAATTGCAGGGAAAGTCATTTAACCTGGACTAGAAAACAGCAGTGCAGTGCCGGGTAGGTGTATGGCAGCTGTTGTTACACTTACAGAAGGCAAACCCGGTTTTCCTTCAACTAAACTATTTATGGAGCCAGATTTAGAGACAAAAAATGACCAAGTCTCCTCTACATCCGTGAGTCACATTAACTCATTATCTGTAACTTTCCTTCATATTATGTGCCAGAAGGGACAACATCATATGGGAGAGCATGAAAGCAAAACTAGAAGCCAGGAGGGGAGAACCTAGTGGCACGATAGCTGTTATTACATGAGGACGTGATTGGTTGAAAGTAAGGAAGCTCTGACTTATAGCAGCATATCTTTCTTGTTTAAGAAGTAATCAGCAAGCCGGGCGGTGGTGGCGCACGCCTTTAATCCCAGCACTTGGGAGGCAGAGGCAGGTGGATTTCTGAGTTCGAGGTCAGCCTGGTCTACAGAGTGAGTTCCAGGACAGCCAGGGCTACACAGAGAAACCCTGTCTCGAAAAAAAAAAAAAAAACAAACAAACAAAAAAAGAAGTAATCAACTTCTGGTGGTGGTTCAGTAACTCGACAACAGTAGAGCTTATATCTTTCCCTTTCCACTGACTGCTGGTTTGCACCATCCCCAGATTATTTTTCAGACTCAGGTAAATGCCAGTAACTAAGATAGAATGTAGCCAACTAGGAAAATAGAGCCAAGCCACCCAGCCACATCTTTTGTGAGGGGAACATAATCTTTCCAAGCACAATACTCATTGTGTCACATGATCATTTCTAGCTGCAAGGCAGTCTAGGAAACCAGCACTATGATTGCCATGATTAACTATGTTTCATCACCTGGAGCTTTGAGTATCTTGCCATGACGAAGACTGGAAGGAAGTATTCTTAATAGACACAAGTGTATAAGCAGTACAATAACTTGGAAAGAATAAGGAACTTACTGTAGGTGGAAGTTAGGTCTATTGTTCATTCTTTTGCAAACCTTAGGACCTCAGCTCAAGTTAGCTACTAATCTTAGCCTTTTATAGTTGTTGGTAATATTGCACAAAAAGAGTCTAAGGAAAATGCTCAAGGGCTAGGAAAAGGCAACCCTTTAGTGACTATATGTGACAAGGAAACCTGACTGAAGCAACTTGGGGAGGAAAGGGCCCCCCACAATGAGATGGGGCTCTGAACTCACACTTCAAGGGTATAGTTCATCTTGGAGAAAAATGGCAGCAGGCTGGTGGCTGGTTACACATCATCTACAATCAAGAGACAGAGAGAGAAAAATTCTAATCAGCTCACGTTCTTCTCTTCTTCAGACCAGGGCCCCAGCCCATGGGACCGAGACTCTAACAGTTAGTCCATCTTCCCAGCTCAACTAACCTAAGCTAGAAACTCCCTCACCAGCAAGTTATCAATCACCACTGACAACCACAGTGGCACTACCCTCATGGCTGTGGCCCACAGAGAACAGCTGGAGTAGGTACCTCATCATTGCAGCTTGCCCTCACTACAAATGCCACTCGTTAACAGCTGGTCTCTTCGGGCTTTGAGTAGTTTCCAACCAGGAGTCAGAGTTCCCTCCCCAGTTAAGCCCCTTGAGAACTAGAAAAGTGTCTGTCATCTTTGTCCACTCAGGCTGAGGGCATTGTTTCTCAGCCACATCTAATAGTAAAATGAAATCCAAGTGGATGAGGTTTGGTTTGGTGTTTGTTTGATGAAGGACCAGCAAGAATGTTAATCAGAATAGTGGTGAAGTGCTCTAGTTAAAGCATGAGGATTCCTTCCTCAATACACACACACACACACACACACACACACACACACACACACACACAAACACATACAAACACACACACACACAAACACACACACACACACACACCCTAATACCATTATCACTCCTGAGACGACACTTTTTCTTTGTAGGAAAATTTCTTTCAATATTTGCTATCAGACGCCCCCACAGAAGTTTAATTTTTCTTCACGTGGGAGAGATCTACATCCTCCTCGTTTGGTCGGCATCCTAAGGTTTAAAATCTGCGCTGTTCTCATGATATGCATGAAACAGAATATCTACTGTCCTCAATTTACATGTTCTGCTTAAATATATCTTTCATTGTGTCTGACTGTTGCAAGAAGACACTAACCACACATCTGAAAATAAAATGCCATAATGCCCATCCCTAAGCACTTGGCCTGAGACAATAGGCGAGCATATACTGAAACATGATCTCTAGATGGGATGTGACCTGGTCATCTTTTTTTTTTTTCTTTTCTGTTTTATGACACCCAAGCCATGAACATGCATTTTCCCAGTGAAAACATGTGACTGGCTTAAAGCAAACATGAAAGCCAGAGGGCTCCATGTGACTCAAGGGTGCTTCTACATTACTAGGGCTCTCTTCTTAGCTCTTTTATTTCTTCTTGAAACAGAGTCAACAGAGCCGTGCTGGCTTCAAACTTGCTGTGTAGCCAAGGTTGATCTTCAGTCCCCGAGGCTCTAGCTGCCTTCCCAGTGCTGTGATTACAGCTGGCTTCCACTGTGCGCCATTTGTATCAATCCCGGGGCATCATGGATAATAGGCAACCATTGTATGGACTGAGTTACGCCCCTGACTACCATCTTTTGGAGGTTTGATTGCCATCAGAGAAGCTTTGGCTGGCTACTTAACCATGCTGAACCTTGACTTACTCATGTAAAATTTACTTTTAGATTTATTTACCTTATTTTGTATGAATGAGTGTTTTGACTACATGTATATTTGTATACCATGCATGTGTCTGGTGTCTGCTGATATCAGAAGAGGGCACCGGATTCCATAGACCCGGAATCAACAGGCTCTTGTAAGCAAGCAGGTGTGTTATTGGAATTGAACCTGGGTCCTCTACAAGAGGATCAAGTACTCTTCACCACTGAGCCACTTCTCCAGCCTTCTAGTTCCCTCATTTTAAAAACATCAATACACTGGGCGGTGGTGGCACACGCCTTTAATCCTAACACTTGGGAGACAGAGGCAGGCGGATTTCTGAGTTCGAGGCCAGCCTGGTCTACAGAGTGAGTTCCAGGACAGCCAGGGCTACACAGAGAAACCCTGCCTCGAAAAATCAAAAAAAAAAAAAAAAATCAATATACTGCCTGCTCATGAAATTATTATGAAAAGCATTTGATGAAGCACATTTGAAATTGCAAACTTTGTGCTTTGTGAAGGGAAGCACACACAAAATTCTGCACACACACACAAAGGGCTGCACACAATGTGCTTAATTTAATCTCTATACAAACACTGGCCCCATGCATATTATAAGCAAGGTATGATGTGGGGTGGATCCTAGAGGTGTATAATCAACTAGTGAGCTAGGTTTGTGCTCTTATAAAATTGCATTCAAATGTTCAATTTATAGAGGACCATGCGGAGTCTTAAGCAACATAATATTCCAGGGGCCTGAGTGGAGTTTAAACAAGTATCGAGTCTGCAAAAGTCTTGGAAATTCAAAAGATTTTACAGGCACTCACTGAGTTATTTATTTTTATTATTTTAAGCATCAAACCAAGAGGAAGTTTTTTCAAAGACTAATTTTCCCAATCAATAAGATGTAGCTAATAATAACAGTTGCACATTCACTTACTTACTCAAGGAAATAAAGTATGTCATTTACTTTGTACAGAACCCAGGTAATAAATACTCAATAAATTGCAGCTGTTGTTGACAAAGATCATTCTAGAAGGTAGGAAAGGCCTGAGGCATGCAGTGTGGAACACGAGTCCTTTACTTCTCTGGGTCTCTGAGAATGAACAAGATGACAAGAGACTTCAAAGTTCTTTTAAGCCAAACAGCTTCTCTAGCATGATGTGACTGAGGGTTAGAAGGAATCTAGTACCCGCCTCACCAACATCCAGTGGGGGATGCTGGGCCTCTTCGCTCTCCAAAGTGTCACCTCCAGGGAAAAGTGTTGAATCAAGCCCAGGTGAGACATACTCAACAAGGTGAACTCACAAAGGCATGACCACATATGTTCACAAGGTAACTGTGGACAAGTGAGTCGACCACTCAGAGCTTTGGCTTTGGGAAAGAGATAAAAATATGCTAGACAGCAGGGTGATGATGAGCAGCAGAGCACAGGCAGAGAGAATGCCCAGGACCATTCTCCTGCCAGAGAGCACTTAGTAAATGATGCCCAGTTTAGCGATTGCTAGTGTGAGGCTTATTATTCTGATCCTGCTCTTTCAGAACCTATAAGAAGCAGGTTTAGTCTCCTGAACATCGCTCTCACCACGTGAGTGTGCACGTGGGTCTCTATATCTTGTTCCCACACCCATTTTCCACTGGCATCTCCATGTACATCCCTCAAGAACAACAGGATGTATTTTGCATGTTTTTCATCTCTCTTGATTTTTGTTGTTTTGTTTTTGTTTTCTTTTTTCTCTCTCTCTCTTTCTCTGTGTGTATGTGTACGTATGTGTGAAGGCATGTGCATGTTTCAGTGTTGGGGTTACATATGAATGTCCAGGCATGAAATCATTGTTAAGAATTATCCTCCATAGCTCTTCCCTCCACACTCATTGAGTCAGGCTCTCTCAATCAAATCCAGAGCTCACTGATATGGCTGGTCTTGCTAGCCAGATTGCTCTTGGAGAACTCACTGTCTCCATCTTCCTAGGCAGGGATTATAATCAGGCTGCCATGCCCACTGGCTGCTGGGTAAGTTTCTAGGGCTATGAACTCATGCTGGCACCATAAATTATTTAACCAGTGACCCCTATCCTCAGCCCCCTATCAATTTACTTCCTATATGTCATATTCTTCCAAGTTCGAGGTCCTCTGTTGTTGAGCAGAAGATGCACAATGTGTGTTTACATCAAGATCATTGAAGACAAGATTTTTAACTCCTTTCATTGAGATGAAATTTTGGGTACAAAGAAAAATGGCTGTGATACATTAATTTCCAAAAACCAGGACTGATGGGAAGGACACAGACGCCTCGTGTTCACTCTCCTGCTTGCTCAGCAAGCCTGGAGAAAGAGCGTTGTGAGGACTAACTCTCAGAGATACAGAACTTTGCTGATCCATGTTGTCTACCCTTGCTTCTGTCCCCCTCAGCTCGGGAGGCAGGGAGCTCGGGAAAGTCCATGGAGGGAAGCAGGAAAGTGTGGAAAGAAAGCATCCCCAGATGCTCGCCCCACGAGCTGCTAAGAGGAGAACCTGGGAGTTTGCAGAAGCAGAGCGGGGCAAAAGCGAGAAGGCAGCCCATGATTCCAACTCAGATATGCAGCCTGCTTGCCAACACAGTTGCGTCTGCGATATCTTGGGAAGAAACAGCGCCCTGGATTGATGGGCCAGACATGGGGTTTGTAGATTTAGCAGCAGTCCATCCAGGCTGTCTGCCCCAGACTTTTTGGTAAAAGTTGTCTTGGGCTGTACACTCAGACAGTAGTTAAAAGTGGCCCATGCCTGAGCCAAGGGTTCCAATTTGGAAGCGAGAAGTTGCCTAGATCTTACTCAGCGCTTCTGCCCCGTGCCCACACCTCACTCCGCTCCCAGTTTTTATCTCTTTTTATACCTTTTCATATTTGAAAACTGCTTTGAAGACAAAAAATTTTTAAAATGCCCACTCTTAAAATTCTCCGCCACGGCTGCAGTACGGCTCTGCGCATGTATCATTCCGTTCTCATTAAGTGTTTCCAAAACTGATCAGTAAAATAAGCAATACTGAGGGATGCCAGGAACCAGAGCTCATGGTTTTATCGAGGATGGCCAAATTCTCCAAATATATATATATTTAGACTGTGTAGGGAGCAAAACTTTTAAAGTGGGGCTGACTTGGGTTCAAGGCACTGCTCAATCGAGCTGTTTTTTTGCTTTTGAGTTCATCTAAAGGCTGACCTTGCTGTTTCCAAGTTTTAGCTTCTCTGAAGAAGAGGGCCTAAAAATACTGCCAGTTTCTCCACTTCAAGCATCCGTCTCCTAATTATGGTTATCGTCCCGGTTAGAGAGATGGCTCAGTGATTAAAATCCCTGGCTGCACACGACAAGACCCAGCCTAGATACCCAACTGGTTCACGACTTGTTGTAACTCCACTCCTGAGAATCTGACGCCCTCTTCTGGCCTCTGGCAGTACTGCATGCATGCACCTTGTGCACAGACATACATATAGGCAAAGCACTCATACACATACACAATAATTTTTTTTTAAGGAAAATAATACGTTAATCAATGGAGAAATTAAATGGGAGTACTTGTTGTATAGTTCTTATGAAAATTTTCACCATGTATTAGACCTCTATTAAATGAGGGCTATTAAAAAATACTGTTTTCGAAGCTGGAGAGGTGGCTCAGCCGTTAAGAGCATTGACTGCTCTTCCAGAGGTCCTGAGTTCAAATCCCAGCAACCACATGATGGCTCACAGCCATCTGCAATGAGATCTGATGCCCTCTTCTGGTGTGTCTGAGGGCAGTGACAATGTACTCACATATATGAAATAAATAAACAAATCTTTAAAAAATAAAGAATACCATTTTCAGTTACTTCAACATTGTTATTACTGGAGACAGGGTTAGACTGCTCATTATGTAGCTAGGCATGGCTTTGAACTCATGATTCCCCTACCTTCATCTCCATGCTGGAATTACAGGCATATGCCACCATGCACAGTTTATGTCATGACTGGACATTAAACTCAGGGCTTATTTCACGCTAGGCAAGCACTCTACCAAGTGAGCTTCGTTCTCAGCTCCTCAACTTTTATTTTGCACGAGTTGTTTTCCTTCTCATGTTGACAAAGTTTAAATGGCTCTTCGGACTTCCACACTGATGCTACCATGGATCTGATGCCCAGCCTGAAGTGTATTTGATCACTCGATCTTCTTACAAATCTGTAAATTAGAAGTATTAAGATGGGCTTGAGAGATGGTCTATTATATAAAAATGTGTCCTGCTTAGTCATGAGGACCAGACCTAGCTGCACACTTCTGTGACCCTAGCATTCATTGGTCAGGGTGGAGACGGGAGACTAGGCAGGGCTTGCTGCCCAGCAGTCTAGGTAGAGAATTCAAGCTCCAAGCTCAGTGAGAGACACTGTCTCAGAAGAATAATGAGAAGGGTGATAGAGCCAAGCATCAAATATTCTGCTCTGGCCTCATCACCTAGACTTGTGCACACATCTAACATACATAAATCAATGCACGTGTCCCTCCACGCAAAAATTAAATTATTAACAAAATTAAATCATTTTTAAATAAAGAAAATACATTTAATATATAATAATATTAACAACACTAATTTTTCTGTGGTGATATAAAGTACTATGAAATCTTATTAAAAATGTTATGTTATTATATTAAATGAACAGATACCTAATTGAGACAATTTAAAGGAGAAAGGATCCATTTTGGCTCATGACATCAGAGAGTTCAGCCTGAGGTCGCATCAGCCTGTGTGCCTGGATAAAAGATACAGCAGCCGGAATGGATGACATCAAAATTCAAACAAAGTGATGCCCTGTGGAGGCTGCCTGACATATATAACATTCACAGCCAGGATTTGCGTCAGCAGCGTCGCATTGAAAATCCACTCCCAACTCCCCACACAATCCGAGAGCCATTCTGAGGTCTGTTTTCCAGGATCACACTGCTGCCTCCGAACCCTGTGCAGGAAGCCCACTATAAATTATTCATTTTGAAGGTCGGATAATCCAGTTGGTACAGCCAACATTCGTAAGACACAACCACACTTAGAGCACGGGTCTTCATGCCAGGAAACAGCCCCCTCCATCTTAATCTCCGTTTGCACATCGTGTTCCTCCGGCACTTTCTCACACTTCCTTCCCTTGTTAAACCTAAGTGTGTGGCTAGGGCATAGCAGGGGGCAATGCTCTTGCAAACATGCCCCTCCATTCTAATGAGCTTTACCTCCTCTTGTGTCAGTCGAACCTGTGAGATGAGAAGATTGGAAGGTCGTACACGCTGCTGCAGCACAGCTTCGAAGGACGGGGTGCCGAGTACCCGCTATGCCTTGTTGTTCTTTTCCCACCCATAAACAAGTGTAGGACTCTGGTCATGGCAGGTGCTGGGTTAGCCTGAGAGTGTTATCAGCAAGAATTTGAAGCGATTCCCTCAGCCGATCTTGCTGGGCTGTGAGGGAGAGCGTGTGCAGAAATGACTTCATTCTGTGCGTTCCTTTCTACGGTAGACATGTGTGGGCTGTGTTTTAACCCAGAAGAAAACTCATAATGGGTGACTATGAAATGTAATACAGATTGGCAGCTCGACGGGTCTTAAAGTTATCTTTAGCTTGTGATCCTCTGGGCATGACTGTGAGGGAGCAGGGAGCATGTAGATTGGATATCTGAGGTAGGAAGGGCGCCCCCTGCCGTGTGGATGATAACATTACATGGGTTAGATAACATCTGAATAAGAAAGAGAAAGCGGGCTGACACAAACCTCTCTCTGCTTTTCAACTGCAGATGTACTGTGACCAGCTGCCTCACACTCCATGCCTCCATGCCTTCCCCACCCTGACAGACTGTCTTCTCAAACTATGATCCAGAATAAAACCTCCCTCCTTTTACTTGCTTCTCTCATGTAACAGAAGCAAGTAAACCCTCCAAGTTGTGTTTAATAAAGTTTGGTGGGTATTCAGCTGCGTTCTCTGAAGCTGTGTGTCGATGCCGCTACCATATGAGGAACTGCCTGAGCCCCGGGGACACAGGAAAGAATGAAGTAGAATTTTTAGAGCTGTCAGGCCAAGGTAGAGTTTGCCCATAATGACCAATGAAAGCTCAGGGTGCCCCTTCCCTCCTCCACATTGAATACTGTGATCTAAAGGAAAGGAAAGTTGGACAACATGATTAAGAGCATTCTTTGGGCAGCTCTCGTTCTAGACTCTATAAAATGCACACTTCTGAAGATTTTTTTTTCTCCCCTCTCCAAGTATTACAGATTGTAGCTGTCATCCATATACCATCCTAAACTCCAGGGTCCACCGATTACAAAATACAGCATGGTAGCTGTTCTCATGGACTTCCCTGAGTGTATAAGAAACAATTCAGACCCCACAAAATAGTTAACTGGGTATTACCAATAGTGAAGGGTTCAAAAACTTCTCAAAAACTCATTAAAGTTTCTCATGTAACATGAACTTATCTGCTGCAGCTTTTATATCTTTGAGGTGATTTATTTCTTTGAGGTGATTTTACTTCTGAGGTTTTGAGGCAGGATCTTACTATGCAGTCTAGGCTGGCCTGGAAACTCACTATGTGGCACAGGCTAGCCTCCAGCAACAATTCTCCTGCTGAGCTTCCCCAGTGATAGGAGTCCAGGTATGTGCCACCCATCTGACCTGAGAAGATCGTTCATATACTAGACTAATAAAGCTGTGTCTCTTATTTTAAATTCTATCTACTTTTAGGTGTTGGGGCATACCACTATGCACACGTGGAGGTCAGAGGACAAATTGCCAGAGTCAGTTCTCTCATCTTCCTTGGAGTCTGGAAAATGAAACTTAAGTCATCAGAGGGACCATTGAGCTATCTTCTCATCAGTATCTTTTTAACTAAGAACTTGGTGGAAGGTATTTGAGTGTCGGCGGAGGCTCAGGCACACGTGGGATAGGAGGAGAGAGCTTCATGGAGCCTCCGAGCACCGTCTGTCTGCTCCTCCGATGACACTCAGAGCCTGGTGAGTGTGCAAGATTCTACTTTGGAAGCAACCTCCGCTCTGTAGCCATGTCAGATGCGATCAGGGCTGTGGCCCTGAGAGATAACTGACCTGACAGAAAGAATTCACTCCTCAGGCAGCAAGTAGACATCTGTAGCAAGGAGCTCAGGGCTTCTCAGAGCAGGCAGCAGACCGCCAGCTGTGCCCTGAGAACTTCATCCCAGCCGGTGGGCTCTGGTGACAGAGAGCTCGCTAGGAAGAGATGGGTTTGAGTCGGAGCAGTGATTTAAATCTGAGCTTAGAGAAGCTAAGGAGTCCATCTGCAGTCACGTGCCACTTTGATAAGAACAGCACAGCATGAGGACGCAGCACCTAGAGACCAGCCCCTGCATATTTATAGTGATAATTCCTCAAGTTTGGACGCTGCTGGGGGTCAAAGGAGAATAATCTCCAGGCACTATGGTGGGCATTTTCCTCAGAAGTGTTCTAGAAAAACTGACAAAATTTTCTCACTGTGATCCCAACAATTGTCTGTATATGTTATCTGACTAAAACAACATTCAAGCCCAGCATGGGAGTATATACTATCATTTCTGCCATTCAGGAGGGAGGATTAGAAAAAAAATAGAATTTCTAAAAAAAAAAAAAAAAAAAAAAAAGCCTAGCCTGGCCTCCTACAGGATGATACTTTGTCTCAAAAAAAAAGAAAAACCAAACCAAACATTGGCAACAACAAAACACACTTGAAAGATTTACTCTGCCCTGGCCATAGTGGCACATGCCTATAATCTCACAAGGGAAGTTGAGGTAGGAAGATAGGGAATTCTAGGCTAGCATAGGCTGTATTGTGAGCCGCTATAATGAAACAAACAAACAAATGGATGAGTGAACAAAAGATGCTTGCAGTCTAAATGACCCATTGAAAGTCAAAGAGCCATGGCGGCTGGGCTGGCGGTAGAACCAAGTACTTCTGTCTGTTTGATCTTTACAGTACACCAGGCTACTTCGTATTTACGCCTGTGTTCTCTAGAACTACCAAGTACCTATAGAGAGCTCATCAGCATGGAGGGCTAGAATGGTTGGGGTTACAACTGGTCAACTTGTGAGCTGGACAGACCAAAGTAAGAGAGGGAAGGCCAGATAGATAGAGAGGGGATGAATATCCTTGAACTTCCTCGTCCTCCCCATTCTCAGGCAGGTCTCGGCAGCCCCTGTTTCAGGTCTGGTTCAGTGCTGGGCACACATGTTATTAGTCTTGCCGAGCTGCCATTAGGACAGAGAACTTGAAACACAGTCAGGGTTCCTGTTCTTAGGGTAACATCGAAGGAGCTAAGGGTAGCTAAGGGATGTATCACAAGAATCCTCTGTGTTTAAGAGACCCCAACACATTCTAAGCCCGAGCCAAGTGTGCAGCCCCAAGGTTCACTGACATAAGAATTTTGTGACCTAAGGCCTTGACACGCGTGGTTCTGCTCGGCAACAAGCAGACAGTAAGTAGATACAAGAGCAAGAAATAAGAGCAAGTGGAGCTGCCACATTAACCTGGGGCTGTGGCGGAAGGTCAGCTTATGTGAGCATGCTTCCAGTTTACAGATTCATAGTATTGGGGTACAGTTCTGCTCGGGGGCCCTGGTTTCCATCGGCTTGGCTCCATGGTTTCTCTACCTACCGTGTATTCACTGACCACCTCACAAAGGAAATTGACTTCTCTTCGAGTTAGCCGGCTCACATTCACATCTGAAGCTTAGTCACTCTGGTGTCCTGGTGGGGCTTGGGAAAGGATATTTAATAAGATTAAGGTACAGGAAGCCGAGTTACAGACACAAGAGAGCAGGGCTAAGGAGATGGCTCAGTGGTTAGGCTCTTGCCGTACAAGCTTAAGGACGGAAATTCAGATCCCCGGAGCCCACATAAGTGGCTCGTGGGTGTGGTGGCTCACATGTAATTTCAGTCTTGGAAGATAGAAACAGAGTGCTAGAGTTAGTGCTTAGAGGGCCTACCCATATCAGCCAGCTCCAGGTTTGATCGAGAGGTCCTGTGTCATTGAGTAGGGTATAAGAGTGATTAAAGATTCTGGACATCCGCCTTGAGCTTCCACATGCACACACACACGTGTATCTGTGTTCACACACAGTGAAACATGTATATGTGCATATCTGTACTGCACACGCACACACATAATGAGGCGGAGCTTTACGCTTTACACTGGTGTGTTGAAGGGCTGAGGTTCCCCAATTGTAGTGTTGGCTTTCTCCCAGAGTGTTTCCCACAGAGGCTGAATTTGCAAGATCATTGACCACAGAGGTTCAACCCCATCCGCATGCCTCCAAAGATGTCCCTATTCTTCTTTCGGAAGCGTTATAGCATAGCCCTGCTTCAGGAGTCTGGTATTTTAGTCCACCAACATGTTTTAGACTTTTCGAGTCCATGCTGGAAGTTTGTGACTGGTAACATAAACCATAAAATCTGCCATTCTGCCTTTTTCACACACACTCTTAGTGATATTGAGTACATCCGTCTCGTGTGACCTCCATTCTCACTATCTGTCTCCCCACAAGAGAAATGTGGCCCCATTAAAACAATAGCTCCCTGTTCCCCTTTCATCCAACCCCCATCGACCTGACCCTCACGAGTAACTGTTGAACTGTTTGAGTTTCACCTTAGAAGTCTCAGGCTGCTTTAGCCCAACAGGAGAGAAATGCAAGTCTCCAAGAGAGCAGAGCAAGGGCGTTTCTGACAGGGGACCGCTGTGGACTTCTGAGGCCCTGCCGCCTATTAAAACACTTTTGGGAGAAGGGTTTCCGGACCTTCGGAGTTCACCAGGGAGGCTGGAGCTCCCCCTACAGCCTAGTGACTCCATTGCAGCAATATGGGCGAAATCACTAAGCCCTGGACTCAGAGTACCTAGGAAATGAAAAGGCAGAAGAAATCAATCTAAGAACTGCTTGGAGGATGTTGGGGACAGCTGTCCCTGCCTCTGAAAAGAGGTTTCCTCCTCCTCCCCTCCGCTCCCGCTCACACAGGCGGGCATCTCATAACCCTGACAGTGCTTCAATCCTTTCCTCTGCCTCCACTGTTCAGCCATCCATAAAGCTTCTGGTAAGGAAGATTTTCTTCAAGAGAACTTAGACTTCCGCAAAAGGGGCCAATGTGTTCCCAAAGATGGCAGGTATTAAATGAAACTCAGAGCTCAGCCTTTGACGGCAGTCTGGCCCCAGAGGTTTGCTTCGGACCTCCCACAGGACAGGAAACTTCTTGTTCCTGCAAGAAACCTTGTCTTGCGGTCTAAATTCCAGCTCAGGGAATTACATCCTTCCTTACCCGGATTTAGCCCTTCCTGGGTGTTTTGACGGTCTTTAGTCTCAGTGTGCTTCCTCGGCGAGGCAGCATTTTCCTGAGGGTATTTCGGCGTTCCACAAGAGCACAGAGATGGGAGAGCTCTCTCGGTGTTGCAAATCACCCACAGATGAATTATAGGCCAACCTAGAAACAAGGGAGCAAAGGCGCCCAGAGCAGAACCTTGGAGGATGAGAGACCTCATGAGACCCACCACTCACGCTCAGGAACGTGCGTAATTAAATGGCTGCTGTTATTTACTCCTTGGTATGAAGCTTCCACCGCCCTCTGGAGTTTTATAACTCTTCTAGCCAGCAACTGTAGCACTAAATGAAGGACTTCTTGTTCGACTGTTGCTTAGCCAACCTGAGTTCCTGTACTGGATTGTCCCCCAGGGTTAAGTCGGAGGTCTTACTTTGGCGTAAATGAATTGTATAATTCGTTATTTGTGTTTTTAAAAACCACTAAAATACATCATGTATCCTCATGGTGTCATTGGTTGTGTGAAAGCTTCAATTCATGAGGTGTTTATTGAATACACGTTCCGCCTTCCATGTACACGGCTTTGGAGACGTTAGCTGATGGCTTGGTGTAGTAGTTGTGTCATCTCTAAGTTGGGGATAGTGTGAGCAGTGGTAAGATTGATGTGTTGGAGCCGGGCAGTGGTGGCGCACGCCTTTAAGCCCAGTACTTGGGAGGCCGAGACAGGTGGATTTCTGAGTTCGAGGCCAGCCTGGTCTATAGAGTGAGTTCCACAACACAGAGAAACCCTGTCTTGGAAAAGAAAGAAAGAAAGAAAGAAAGAAAGAAAGAAAGAAAGAAAGAAAGAAAGAAAGAAGGAAGGAAGGAAGGAAGAAAGAAAGAAAAAGAAAATGATTGATGTATTGGTTAAATGGGAGTTCATAAAAAGGCATTAGTATTGTTAATGAAAAATATCATAAGACACACACATTGTATAATTAATCTGGAAGATAATGAAATATTTAGGAAATCAGCCAAGGAAGAGGATAAACACTAAAATGACAGTGAATTTTGAGAATAGCACATGCTCTCAAACATGCCTCAGTTCTGTGTTCAACATTGCTATGGATATCACTTAAGCCAAATATTTATGGCTGTGGCCAATAAACACATGCTAATGGAATGAACGTTAGCCATAGGGAAACTATCATGGAGGGCTACAGCAAATACAAATGTGCATTTGATGAGCCTTGAAAAATGAGTATGATTTTAATAGACAACGAAAAAAGTGAAAGGCGTTTGTGCAGTTTAATAGAACTGTGTCTCTTGGTCATTCATTTTAGTGAATAAAGAATGTTTATATAAACGAGTGGTTTGAGCGATGGTTCGAGCAACCATCCCTGGCGTGGAGTGTCCCTGGCATGTGTTAGGTGGGTGGCAACAGAGTGGAAGGAAGCCAGCTCACAGAGAGGGCTGCTCTGTGAAATAACAGCTAGGGGCTATTACACAGAACTCATAATAAAATATGGGAGTCTAGACAGATAAGTTCGAGACCAGTCTAGGGAGACTTAACCCTGATGTGCCCCATTGACCTGAATACCATAATACGAGCCAAGCATGCTCCTATAGAAGGAGATAATTCAGAGACACATGTGAAGACGTGAATGGGCTCTGGGAGAAGATAGTCAAGAACTGGGCTATTTCAACTGTCTGGATGCCAGACAAGGAAGATCTAACAGATAGGAAATGCAAAGGTAGCAGATGATTTGGCGATAGTCAGTAGGACACATCCGGACTATGTGGCATAGCAGGTTCTGTTATTGCTAATTGGCATTTGACCTTAGAAAGTACCCTCATTCTGTGTCTTTGACTGCAGACCAAATTTTTTCAACCCCCTCTAATTCCTAATATTTCAGAATTCTCTAAAACTTAACCCTTCTAAGGTATGAACAAGCCCTCTTTCCATTTCCTCCTCCACCTTAATGTGTGATGACATTTCATTTTTATGACTTGGGATAACCCTCATTCTCTGAAAAATTTCAGGCTGACATTCTATTAGAGTACAGTGTCCTCCAAGTCCTCCAAGTCCAGTGTAGCCTAACCGCACAGCATCTGAAGAATAGTCAACTGGGAACTTCCTGATCCTACACTCTCTCATTCATGGGGTCATTCTGAAATAAAGTTAACATAGAACTTTCCTTCTGTAAGTAGGAATTGTGTCTTATTCCCCTGTTGTCAATTTAAAGCTCACAGACATAAAACCAATGAAGAATGAATGAATGGATGAATGAATGAATGAATGAATGAATAAGCCGTGTGATGGGAATGGGCAAAGAGACCTTGGATTACACCTTTCTGGCCAATGAGAAGTTGTGTTTCCAAATGCGTTATGAGTAGAGATGGGTAATTGAGTTTCTATCATTCTTTGAGGGCTCCAGAAGCGATGCTCTTAATCTTTGTCTTATATTTGTTCTTTGACATCCAGTCGTCTCCACCCACGGCCTAAGCTCATTTGAAGGCTGTGGACTTAGGTGTGCTCTACACTTCTCTTAGGACCAGAACGCCCACCGTTATTTCCACCAGGAGCACCAACATAGGAGAATTTCTAGGCTAGGGTCCTAGTGTGAGTTCACAAGCACCAACACATTTTCTCAGCTGAAAAGAATACTCTATTATTGTGTGGCAATTGGTAAAGAACTTATTAATTAAGGGTATAAGATAGAGAGAAATCTCCCAGGAGGCAGAAAGCCATTATGAAGACATTGTGGAACCAATCTAGCAGTTAATGAAATACGCAGAGGTCCTTTGAAAAACGAGAAGGGGTGGGTCACTTTTCAAAAGAAATAGGTATCCTTAGATTAGTGATATTAAAGAGTGAGGGAGACTTTACCAAAAGGCAGGTAAAGAAAAGAAAAGAAATGATGTCATAGACGTTTGTTTTGATACAATGCAATCTCCCTCATTCTAACATATCTCCATCATAAACACACCACCACAAAGCATAAAAGTAAATTGAGATGGAATTGGAAATCAAAGTAGTGTTGCAAATGAGAATTAATAGTACATTTGCTTTTGTTTCAGGGACAAGGCCATCGGAAGCAAAATAAATAACTCATTTCAGATGCCTGTGAGTTGTTTGCTTAAGAAATAACTATCCAATTAACAAGAGATACTAGACTCCCTTGCCCTGCCTTTCTTCAATTGTACCGCACACCCACCCCGCCCCAGCCCACTCCCTGCAGAGTAGCTCGCCATACTAGGGTGATTCTGTGGTGTGGAAAGAGATTCGGTGAGGTCAGGCAAATACTGAGGGTTACTCAAGAACTGGCGACTCCAAGTGGGGGTCTTCCGACGGTGCTCCATCCTGGTGTTACCATTCGGAACATCCCAGTGACTCAGCTTCTTATGCCTGAAATTCGAGCACTTCACCTATTGAGAGATGACTCCACCCCTTAATGTTGTTCCCCCGACTTTCTTGTTTTATAGAATTTCTGAGTCTCGTGCTATCAGATGAAAACAAAATAAATAAATAAATAAATAAATAAAACAAGACTAAGTAAGAGTTGAATAATTCGGGGTTTCTTTCTGTAGTCTACTCACCGGACACAATCAACAATTTTTAAAAAAATCCCTAAAGTCTGTACTTCCCTCTTTCATCTTTGCCTTCCTGTGTCCACATAGAGGTAGACGTTTTCTGCAGTGTTTGGGGGCATACCTATTGGTGGGCTCCTTAGGTCTGTTTCCACTGGGGTTCATTGGAGTTCTTTCTGTGTTCCATTCACGAGGGTCTGTAGATGTGCCTCCCAACACTGCTCTAGAAAAAGAAACTTTTCTGAGTAGCATTTCTTGTTATCGTTAAGCTGTCGTGTCATTTTTGACCATTTCCCAATTGCTGCCACTTTGTTTTATTCTTCTTTCATACCACTGTTGAGTGATTAAAAACTTGACCTACGGAGATTCCTCGTGTTTGGGACTGAACCTTCAATCTTACAAGCTTTCTCCTCATGGTGCCCAGCGTTTTCACTACAGTGATCTCTTGGTTTGCTGCTTTTAAGCTTTCTATTTTTCTCTTCCTTAAAATATTTTTCCTTGTTTATTCTACACATAGCAGGTTCCTTCTCAATTTTAGGTTTCAGTTTAAATGCCATTTCCTCAGTGTGAATCTCCATGATTATAGCCTTTATTACATACATATATACATACATACATACACACATGCATACACATGTACATGAACATGTACACAGAGGCACACACAAGACACATGTATACCTGTATGCACACATACATGTACATGCACACACATATACACACAGCACACACACTTTGTTTGCCCATGTGCTGGTTTGGTGACACTTCATATATGATTGGTGACTACCATGTTAAGTGGTCTGATATGCCTGTGTGTGTTCCCACCCCTACCCCAAACCACACACTGACTATAACATGAATTGGGTTTTGTCTGCCTTATTCACAGACACTTCTCAGTTCCTGGTATAAATTCTGTCATCCAATAAGTATGTGTTGGGCGAATGAATGGTGTTTCCATGCCTCACACCATGCTGTGAAGGTGAAAATATATTCCATAAATAGAAGTAATAGGGTTTCCTTATTCTCAGAATTGCCATTGTATAAGTGTTAACGGAAGTGAGATCATTTGTGCAAGACCTCTTTTTAGCTAGCAATGAAGTCTGGAGTGGAATTAATGTATTTTGAATTTCCACAGAAATAAGTCTTTATTAAAGATCTTCTCCTCAAGGGTACTAGTAATCAACTTGGCTGCCTAACTTCCCCGTAACTGTGTCCAGCTGGTGTCTCCTCTTCTGCCTGTCTCCTCTGGAGTGATGAAGCACAGCCTGCTTCTTTTCACCTATTAAGGAAGCCGAGCATGAGCCCCACAGTGGGGATGCTTGCAGGGACCTCTCCTTAGCAGGACAGTGGGAACCCTCTTTGTTGCTAGACGGAAGTGATTTCCCTTTCAAAGAGCTTGAGTCTTCATCATTGTTAGCATCACCCTAGGAAAGCCTGTGTCCACAGTATCTACAGTGAACTAGGGCCAGGTCCAAACTGGAGATCACTCTACCTCTGGCTCTTAAGATTTTTTGCCCCCCCCTTTCCATGATGGGCCCCCAACCTCTTGAGGGATTTTGATAAAGCTGTTCCTATTGTTTCTGCATTCTCGACAGACATTTATTCCTATGCTTTGACCAGTTGTGAGTCTCTGTAGTAACTACCATTCACTGCACAAAAACTTCTCTGAGGAGCACTGAGAACTGTCCTAGTCTATGGGTAAAGAGATACAAATTTAGAGATACAAATTTAGAGATACAAATTTAGAGA
>JADRCD010231593.1:25761-37048 GCA_019843815.1 Montemys delectorum | reverse complement strand
CAAAGCAAATGTGAACCATCTTTTTAGAGGACAAGCAGGTAAAGATAACTATGTGGAAGAGGACCCAGATGTTACACTTGCAAAAGATAGGTGAAAAAGTGAAATCATTGCTGTGCAATGCCACTGGAGAAGCTGTCCAGCAGAACTGAGACAGTGGAGCCAGGGAACCTGAAACCAGCCCTTTAAACACTCCTGCCTGAGAGAGAGAGAGAAAGGAGGAGGAAAACAAAACCCCAGCAGCAGGACAGGAGCCAAGATGCACTTACGGGTAGGTCCGAATGGGTGGAGGGAAGGAAGAGAAAGAAAAACTCAAAGAAATGACACCCGAAAACATCCCACCCATATCGGAAGCTTACACACTGCAACCACCACAGGCCCATGATGGACAATCTGCTCAAAACAAAACACAAGAGACAGCAAAAGAACTGTGCTGTGCACAGAAGCAAAATGACCCCCATGCTCATTATGAGTCATGCAGAGACACAGCCAAAGATTATGGGTACAAATTGTCAGCCAACTTTTATAAGCCTATTCTTCTCCATGTAGGTCAAGTAAACTCACTCCCAGAAAAATCAGCATAGAAGCAGGTCTACATTGCAAGAGAGACTAAAGTTAGTTCTTCAAGCTGGGAAGAAAAGGTACTGTAAGGCAGCTCCATCACCCTGAGAGCAATACCACAGAGGTGTGAAAACACTTCCTATATGTATGCCAGTCTCTCTCAGGGTTACCAGTGTGTAAATGTTAACAAGCTAACTGTAACCCTGCCATGCAACAAGTCAAGAGGACAGTATATAAAGTAAAGACAGAGGAAACATAAACTTGGCTTTCCATACCAAAATCAACTCGTGTAGTGAGCTATGATAAGTAGAATAAAGGAGGGCAACTACTGGATCATCCTGGAAGGAAAACAGAGGACTGGAGGGGTGGCACAAAGAAGACAGGGCACCAAGGAAAGGATCTCAGGAGCCCTGAGTGCTAGGAGCCAGCAGTGTTTAGTAACAGCATGACACTGATGTCAAAGAATCCTAATAAACTAGGGTTTTACCTAATCTTCCTAAGGCCTCTATTTTTTTTTCCAAGTATGGTCTAGAAATATCCCACAAAGTCAAAGAGCAAAATCAATATAAAGTAAAACCAGTGGTACTTCTAAATAAACGTTCCATTGGTAAGAATATCAGACAATATCAAACATTTGGAAATGACTCAGCAGTTTAAGAGTATGTGTTGTTCTTACGGAGGACCAGGCTTTGACTCCCAGCACCCATACAGAAGCTCACAAACGCAGTGCCAGAGGCTCCAACACCCTCTTCTGGTTTCTGTAAGCACGCCACATTTGAGGTACACAGATACACATGCAGGTAAAAAGATCCATATACATAAAAATAAGTTTCATTTTAATATTTAGAAATTTTTTTTTTTACAAAATAGGGTCAGGTTATACCCTGAGAAAACTTTTTTTTTTTTTTTTTTTTTTTTGAGACAGAGTTTCTCTGTGTAGCCTTGAAACTTACTCTGCAGATTAGGTTGGCCTTGAACTCAGAGATTCTCCTGCTTCTGCCTCCAGAGTGCTGGGATTAAAGTATATAATATATAATCTTATAATATATATAAAGTATATAGTATATAATCTATCCAAAATCCCATTGCTTTAAAAGGAAGTAGGAAATTTATGCCAAGGAATTCTCATAGAGGATATGGTGAGGTCTATGATCCAGGCCACACAGGAAGCTCTGGGCAGAGAGAGCTGCACAAACAGGAAGCAGATCATCAAGGACCTGGGTAAAGGCTCAACCTTAACATACACGTCACTGATCAGAGAGTGGTACTAACGGGGATCAGGAACTTCTTGATCTCTTCCAAGGCATGCCCCATGCGGGCATAAGCTTCTGCTGGGGGCGCGAACACTTCAATGAGCACGTGCAGGTCGTCATTGAGGTGAAAGTACTTCGCTTCACCACTTTTCCTCAGCTCTTCCTCCTGAAGAAGATAATCATATTTAAAATGTGTCATTTTGAGACAGAAGCAACCAAGCAAAAATTAAACACAACTTACTTGACATGTGCTTGTCATAGAAGACTCCATAACAACTAGCACCTCAGGGATGGCTTTAAACTATAAGTTGGATCCTGTTTTCCCTGGGTTCTCGGGAACCCTAGACAGGCATCCTATCCTGCTGGGACAGTCTCCTCTGCCCTGATGCTGCCTATAAGGATTCATCTGCTCTTGGCTACCTGCAGATTCCTGCCAGCTCCCTCCCGCCTGTCCCGTCACCTGCCCCAGCTACGAACACACGTCTGTTCTTCGACTTGGTGTGTGCCCAGCTCATTTCTGCACTGTCAATGCTTGCTGCTTTAGACCTGCTGACACCAAGCATTCACTACAATCCAAAATACCCAAAACTGTTTCAAGTTCACTTCCTTCTTGTTAGTTTCCCCTTATTAGCAGGCGACTGCCAGAGAGCAGACCCCAGATGCCCATCTTGTCTGATGGTGTGTGAAGTGCTGGTTTATACTTTTCATTTCTGACCCAAACTTTAGCTGCATCATGACGGACGTCTTATGACGAGTTGCTGTGCAATCCAGAGTGAGCTCCAACAAGTTGTTTCATGGCTTCCTAACAGAGTGAAAGGTGCTGTTTGTGGAGGGATACAGATGTGGGGATTTTGTGCTCAAACATCAAATCCCACCTTGATTGCTTGACTGTGGGCGAGTGCTTTTACCTTCTCAGGAAGGATTTTAACATGGCACAGACCTACTGTGGTGTCATCTCTTGGGGCTGCTGAAGTCAGACTCCTCAGAATAGTGTCCAGCGTGCTACCTATAGCAGGACATACCCGTAACGTAAGTGATGTGGGCAGAAGGTACAGCAGAAGGCCTGACATCTACTCAAGGCCCAACAGACAAGAATATCATGGCAGATACGAGGAAAGCAGCCACTGGTAGACATCAACATGCCTCAGCAACTTAGCAAATCAATGAACATAAGCTCATATTAAATTTGCTAGAGTAGTGAACACTGTTAGGATTTAAGGTGATTTTTTTTTTCAATTGTGAGTTTTTACATGAAGTAAGGGCTCTCTCTCTAGAAACAAACAAGATTAACTGAGACTTTATGCAAGCTACAGTTAAACTAGTAAAAGGATCAACTGCAATCAATATCCAAGCATTTCATCAGGAAGAGCTGGCTATCGGCCAGCAAATGGGATACTCATACTCCATACCTAAAGGGATACCTGCTACTTAAGCTATCACCTGTGGTTGCTTTTGGTGATGTTTCTGAAGATTTAACTGATAAATCACATGACAGAAGCAGCAAGCATGGCAAGAGGAGGAGGAAGAAGCTGCTGGGGTGGAATAAAGAAGGAGTTCTGAAAAGGTATATAGAATAGAGCTTGCTGTGACTGGGATCCTGAGTGTCCCTCACAAGTCCATGTTCTCAGAAAGGTGACTAGGAGAGGTGGGCCTGGAGGCAGAGACAAGGTCTTCAGATCATTGGAGGTGTGCTTGGGAAGAAATAGTAGCTACTAGTCCCACCCTCTCTCCCTTCCTCCCTTCCTCCCTCCCTCCTTCTCTGCCTCCCTCCCTTCGCCCTCCTTTAGCCCTTTCCCCCCTCCCTCCACCCCTCTGTCTGTCTCTCTATCTCTGTCTCTCTCTCTCTCTCTCTTGCTGGCCACGAGGGAGCATTTTTTGCTGTTCTGCACTCCAGGCATGATGTATTGTCTTACTGCAGATGCACAAACAGAGGTGTCAAACAGTCCTAGGGTAGTACCCCAAACCGCGGGCCAAGGAAGCCTTTCTTCTCTTAGAAGCTGATTATTGCACATATTTGCTACTTGACGGCAAGCTAACACAGAAGAGCCAGAAGTGCTCTAGGAGGTTTGCCTACATGTAGGAAAACAAAACAAAACAAAAACAAACACAAAAAACAAACAAACAAACAAAAACCCCTAGATCCAACACAAAGGAACACAGTTCAGTCTCTTGTATGAGATGTGGGTTGAAGTCTGGGTAACAGTGAACCTGAGGACTGCATTCAAGACATTTGGGAAGAGAGTCAAAGAATTCTAAGTACACAAATGCCAAACAAAACTGAGTCACAACCAGCATGTCTAGCTAGCGAGCATCACCTGAACCACTGAGGCCACTCCTTAGAAGGACACAGTAGTTGTCATGGTTACTTTTTCCCCTGGTCCATACTCATAGCCTTGCTTGCTCCCTGAGTCTAGAGCAATAGGTTCTAGGTACACATAACAGTCATATCCCAAGTTTTCCCAGCCCAGATCTGGAACATTTTTCTAGAGGGATGTATATGTGAAGAAAGATGTGATTAAGAACTGGCAGACCTGACTCTGATCTGATGCTGCTCTCCCAAGATCTGTCAAGCAGAACAGGGAGAAATGAAATCAAAGGATACAAACTTCTGGTTCTAGTCTATTGGTTCTAGTCTAGTCAGTGGTGGGCTGGTGTGGAAACTGTACAGCATACTCTCTTCCCCTAGTTACCCTGTGGCTTGACAGAATGACGATCAGCTAAATGCTAAATCATCACACATAGTTGGTGATGGACTCATGTGGTTAGAGAAAGACATTTTTGAATGGGTGGTAAGTACTCTGGGAGAAAGGTCCAAGGTTGAAAACAGGGTGCCCTTACAGCAAATGCAGAGACACTCTGTGACAGGCATTTATGAGGAACTACTGTGGCAGATGTCTGGGTGCTTCCTTCTTCAGGCAGCTCAGTGCTGCTCAGGCTATACAGAGAGTCACCAGAGTGACAATGATGGGGGTTAATTCATTATTTCACAATGCAGACTCCTTGAGGATGGCTGGTTACTGCCCATGTTGGGTGCCAGATATGCCAACAGCAGGGAACAGCCATAGCCTTATTAGACAGAATAATTTAGAAGAATCACTAAACTTTAATAGCAAGCTAGTGATATTCAGGATCCTATTGACTTAGCGGACAGCCAGATACATTTTATGACCATGTTTGTATATGCATACATAATTGGGTGTGACCTGACAGCCTCCCTTCCTTCTCTATACTGCTCAGCATTAACGGGGCTTCTACTCAAGGACCTCCCTTGCTAACAAGCATCCCTGCCATTTACCTGACTGCCAAGCAGCCTTATGAGACAATGAATTAGTGCAGCAGCAAGTGCTGAGTATTTTCCTACAAGATACACATCATTTCTAACTGACTAATATACAGGTTGATTCCCAGCTAATGGCAACACAGAAATGTCATGCTGAGCAGCCATGCCTGGTGCCTTTTGAAGCCAACTTGTGTGCTGGGTTAGTTCCATACTGACACTGGAAACACTCTGAATTTCTACCCTAAAGTTTTTGGGATCCTGGAACCTAAATCTTACAACTTTTTGTGAGTGTGGTACGCACCTTGTTTTTTACTTTCATTATTGCTGCTGGCAGAGACACATGGGTTCACTCAATGTTAACTAATAACTAATAACATAGCTGATTCTGCTGGAAAATCCAGATAATGACCCAAGTTCCTGACATGTACAACAAGGAAAATGAAATGTACAGCAAGAAAAATCATCTATCATCTTTCCTACGCATACCATAGAGTAGAGGTAGATTTCTTGTGTTAGGAAAATTACACTCAGATGAGCTTTGCCTAAGTGGCAATATTTACCTTCATTTAAGTAACTTTACATCTAAGCCTCATTGTCTAATGTTTCAGAGTGGATGATTCAGGAATGTGGAGTTGGTTCTCAGTAATGGAAATCTCTAACAGTAAGAGATGTGACGCCAAGAACAATGCAAGAGGCACTGTTACATGAAAACTCCTCTCAGAAGTGGAAGCAACATTTTGATTAAAAAAAGTAACTCAATATTTTTTTTATAATTTTTCACTTCTCAAAACAAGGGTACACACAAGACTGATACCTCTATGTAGAATAATTTTTTTTTAGAACACAAAGCAATTATTAAAACATTTAAAGTTATCTTTTAATGTGATAAAATGAGCATTACAAATCCAAGGCAGAAAAAGAGGTCAATGTACCCATGCTGTATGCCAAGACCACCTGATGGCCAGAGGTGTTATGATAAATGCAGTAAGCCACATTCTCCTTTGAGTACTGTGAAACATGTCACAAACACAGCCACAGCACTGGGCAGGAGAGTCCTAGACCACTGCCATCTGTGGCCCACCATGGACCATACATCCTCATGCAGCATGTGAAGGTGGGTAAACGATCTACACAGGAAAAAAGTCCCAAAGGAACTAATTTAAAACACAATGGGAGGGGAAACTAGAGGTAACTTTTCTTTCTCTTCATTATAAAAGGTGACAGGCTGCATTTAGAATAAACAATGTGTGCACTACTGTTTAATTTTTCACCTGAGTCTTAAATAGCTAAAGGTGTTAAAATACTATCTGTTTTGGAACTGGCCAGAGGAATTCAGCCTTCTATAGAGCATCAAAGTGTTCTTATCACATCATATGACCTTTTCTTCTAATTCCATTTGAGCTTCCACTTTGCTCTTGGATACTGGGCATTAACATAACAGGCAACAAACACACATAACAGACATAATAGTGCATGGCCAACAGGGTCACCACTGTCTGTGGCCAATATTACCTTTGCCTTGTCTCTCATGGAACCTTTTCCAAGGATGGACATTTTTGTCAACGTTTCTTCTTGTAAGCGCTTCAGGGAATTGCCACGTGGACCCAAAAGCTTCCCCACAAAGTTGAACTAGGAAAAACAAACCGGCCAAATTTGTAACATTCAAATCTTAACAGTAGTTCACCAGCCTTGAATGCTGGGAAACACTGCCCAACACCACTCATGGATGACAAGTATGTATGTTCCTGCTACATAAATCACACTGTGATATTTTCCAGACCACATAAAGTGGCGGGGAAAATGTAAAATTTAAAAAGGTACCTTTTGCACTAGCCATTTCAGTGACTACAAATTTCCTCTTATCTATAAGCAAAGCTAAGATTAGCATACAGGTGAGGAAAATGACACAGGGATCCTGGAATGGGAAAAACTGACTGTTCTGCTTTGTCAGCATGTAGATTTAGTTACTGACCCAATGAATGGACTGACCTAAGTGAATTCTCACTCCACAATTGAAAATAAATCACAACAAAATAACTCTCTTCCAAAATAACTAGCTGTAAGAATGCAGGGAATGCATGTAATATGGTAGCTGTTGCTTCTGATTCAATAAGCAGGGAGGAAGTGAGTTACTTAGCGCACAGCCTCTGAGGTTAGGCTGCCACAGCTTACACTGGGGAAGCATCCTGTCCTCTAAGCGCTTGGTTCACTCTCCTGTACAGCAGACGAGAGGACAGAAGCCATGCTCCTAGTGTCATTTTGAGGACTGGGTGGTTCAGTGAGAATAAGTCATTCTTACTTAGAATCAATACTTAGCACATAACACACATGTAAGAAACACCTTGTACAATGAAATTATGAAAAATATTGAATACATCTCTAAAGCTTTCCTGTAATTACTAATATTTCTGTCTACAGACCAGGAACAAGCAGGTCACCATTTCTCTTTGGAAAGATTTCTGAGTCCACACTCAGAACAGCCTCTGCTGTCTCCGTGGTCTACACCATGGCTGTTGCTGTTTTTAGGGAAGTGTGATCTTTAGCAGTTGATCTAACTATGGCAGTTCAAGTGACTTTCCTGATATCAGCTAAGTTAATTCTTGAAAAATCAAAATGGGATTCTTTATATGCATTTTTAATTTTATTAGCCTTCAATCAAAATTCAAGCAGTTTTCACTTTTACATGGAATTAGTTCAGTAAGGCATCTGCATCCCAACCCACCTGTGTCTGCCTGTTCTTGCTACCCATTCTCTGCAGCATCTTAGACGTTTCTAGTGTTTGAACAGTGGATCTCCTGAACTGGATCTCCAAGTTTCTCTTATTTTTCCTGACTTGACTTTTTGGAGGGTGCAACCACATTCCATTTATAATGTTGATTTTTTTCTTTTCTTCGATCAAATGTTTAACTAGTACCAAAGTTTTTTTCCTTTGAAAATTGATTTTTTTAAAAATTTTCACCCATTTCTCTCATCCACCCCTCTCAAATTCATGAACTCTATTATTGTTACATCTGTCCATCCATCCATCCATCAGTCCACACAGACACAATCTGCTAAATTCATTTAACACTGTTGGTATGTACCCATGTTTAGCTCAGTCTACTAGGGATTGAATAACCTACCAGGGGTTCACCACGGGAGAAGACTCAATCTTCTCTGGAGCTGCCTGTAGGTCTTCATCTATGAGTGGGACTTGACTTTGTGAGATGTTCCCTTTCTAGGACGGCATGTTAACTGGTGCCGTCACTGCTCAGGTCTTGTAACCATTTTGTTGCTATTTTATATATGCAGCTTCCCTGCATGTCTATTAAATCCTATCTCACAGATGAAGTCCTGGTCTTCTTACAGTCTTACCACCTCCCTTTCCTTTCTGTTCCCTAAGCATTAAGAGTAGAGGCTACATTGTAGATGGGTCAATTGACACAGGGCTCTCCAGTTGTTTATTCTCTTCATTTTGACCAGTTGTGGATGTCTATAGCAGCAGACATGCACTGCAAAAAAGATTGCTTGATGAGGGATGAGAACCACTTATGTGTAGGTATATGGACAGGTACTTAGAATGCAGTTAGACATATACTGGTTTGTTTGGGAAAGTGGCTGTAGTAGATTCGCCTCCAGGGTCTATTACCTATGCAGTCATGGGTAACAGTCAACTAGGTTTACAATAACAAGCATAAATTACTTCCTACTGACGGACCTTAAGTCTAACTAGATATGATGACTCTGAAGATACGTCACTATTGAGTCATTGGAGGTGCCTTTCAAGCCTGCCCGTGCCTTGGTTCTCAGGCTTTACAGCTAGTTGGGATTGTTGGTTGTGTAATTTACTTGGCAGCTAGTGTACTCATCTGAGACTGTGAGAACCAGTCCTCAGAGAGGAGGCTTCCCAATCAGTTCTAACTCCACTCTTCCAAGTCCTTGTCCCAATGTGTACAATAGAGTCTATATGCACAAGTCAAGGGAGATAATCAAGAGTAATGGCAACAATCTATATTATCATGGGAGTCTCTTGGATTCCCCCTGACCAACAACTACAATGGAGGCTTTCCTTGCTGTGCTCTTGGGTTTTTATTAGATAATCTATGACTCCTAGGAGAACCCCATCACCTTGTATGGTGGAACTCCATTTAAATGACACAAATATATACATTTATGCATGTACATATGTATGGACATATGCATGTATGTATGTGTATATGTCTATATTTTAAAGTAAGTCTATAAAGTGTTTCACCAAGGATTCTTCCTTGCCTTACGCACTTTTGAACTGCCCTTGGCATTATTTCTGTCTCCTTCCTACCTCTCCCTCTGCATTACCCTTCCTTCTCTGACCCACAATTGAGTCAGCATTCCCTTTCCCCATTCACAGGACCATGTCCTTACAGCCCCTCATCATGGTCCCTTTCTATTTTGCAGGCTTCTTCAGTTATTCCAGGTTACATCTCAAGTCTAAACATTTGGAGTAAGATCCATAAATAAGAAGGAACACATAGCATTTGTCTTTCTGAGTCTGGGTCACCAAACTCAGTGTAGTATGTTCTAAGTTCTACCCATTCACCTGCAAATTTTATAGTTATATTTCCCTTGTCAGCTAAATAGAATTGCATCGTCTATGTTCCAAATCGTCATTGTCCACTCATCCCCACTGCAATAGTTCCTTTCTGGGTTCCTGCAATGACTTTTAAAAATACAGTCTCTCCTTACTAAATTCAGGGTTCAATTTTTAGTATGGCAACTATGTCTGCAAGACAGATAATACAAATTAATGCATTTCAGCATTCCTTTCTCCATTATGTCATTATGTGCTGAATAGTTACACACACACACACACACACACACACACACACACACTGGCATATGCACACACAAATACACTGAAAACAGGCAACGTTCCACAATCACTAGATGACAAATGGAAACAGTAGTTGTTTCCCTACAGAAAGTGGACATGAGCTGCAGTAAGTCGTCATTTTCACTGATGAAAGCCAACTGCCATTCTACACATGTGATGTGAAGATTTCCCCCGGGGACAGTCACATCTAAACCTCAAGAACACGTAGGGCTTCTGTAAAAAGGTTTCCCTTAATTGGGTACTTATCAAAAGTTCAGTAACCCAATCCATGAATGTTACTGACTCTAACTCAGCATACAGAACTGACTCTGACTGCTTTGCCATCACAGTTTCAAAAGTGTTCTTCTTCAGAGTCCCAAGACAAGCAAGGGGGACCACCTCTCTGCATCTCAGCAGCTCAAGACTGACCTCCCCAGGGTACTGGCCAGGGCTATGTCCACTGTTCTATCTACAGTGCCTGTGCAGAGAGCATGCTAACTGTTTGAGGAACTGATTAATTAAATTCTAGCAAGTTCACCTGGAATATGCTTAAGTCTGTCCATTTTTCTTTAGCCCTATAGTAACTAACCATCCACCAGCTATATCCAATCATACATAATGACTTGAGGCCTCTCTCTACATAGTCTTTTCCCTCCTTTCTTTTATCAACAGAGAGGGCTCTTTTTGAAAAAGAATGTTGACAACAGCAGGTCTCTGATCAGAGCACAGTGGTATACTGGTCTTAGATCCTATGTCCTAGTGTTCAGCATTGGCTATGAAAGAGGCTCCTCACAGAATCAGCAAAGCTAGAGCCACCACACCACAGCACAGCCCATGCAGCTTGGCTGGAGAGAGCTGGAGAGAAAGTTATTTCTGCTCTGACAATGGAAAAACAGCTGTACTTGCTCTAAACTAATACTCTATCCCAGGAAAACTCTAGCCCTATAGCATCCCTGGCACACACACAGCCATGACACAAAGACATCTGAGATACCATGAGAGTATAATTCAGTCACTGAATTACACAGATCGGCATTTTCTTTAAGGGTCATTCTATCCCTGGAGCCCATAGGGAAGAAAGGGGAGAATACTTAATCCACAATTCCCTGATGAGCTGTGGACAAGTGCAAAGCAGTCAGTCAGTCATTCCTGAGATAGACTCAACATTCATGTCCAGGATGAATGGGTGCTGAGAATAAAAGAGCTCATTGCCAATACTGAGGTCTGCAGGATGACAAGTGACACATGCATTCCAATGCTTACTAGGAAACAGAGACAGAAGCCAGGCAGTGGTGGCCCACACCTTTAATCCCAGCACTTGGGAGGCAGAGGCAGGCGGATTTCTGAGTTCAAGGCCAGCCTGGT
>JADRCD010231593.1:0-10730 GCA_019843815.1 Montemys delectorum | reverse complement strand
CTCTCTCTCTCTCTCTCTCTCTCTCTCTCTCTCTCTCTCTCTCTCTGCCCTGAGGAGGAGGTAGGTGCAGGGCAGGGGTGTGCACGTCTTGCTCTACCTCGACAGGATCACTGGGCATCTGGCTGACAGTAGAGGTCTGAAAGTGTCAAGAAATACATCAGGAACTAGACTGGTGGGGGAGGAAAAGAGAGAAAGGGAAGTTCTGAAAGGTGAGAAACACTCAGCATTTTCCATAATTAAATCCAAATTTGGAAAATTTCAGAATCAATGGCATAATAAGAGTGTGATTAATTATTTTTAGTCTTCAATAACAAGCATTGAGTCCTTTGGGGTGAACTAGGGGAAGGGTATATGGAAACCTAGTGTGCAACCCAATCAAAATGTAATTGGAGGAAAGAGTAGAGCAGGTGACCTATGAAGGAGGAGGGTGATGTAGTGGGGGTCAAAGGTATAAGCATAAAAGGGCTGGGGGAGAAGAGGAGATGGGTTAAAACCAAGACTAAGGTTGTATGAAAAAACCTATGGAAACTACTAGAAGGTAGGACAATTTCAAAATGTGCTTTTTTTGTTTGTTTGTTTGCTTTTTAAGTAGTAATTCAATCCAGAAAACATAGCTATTAAAAACTGCAGTGCCAGGCACAAGATGCCTCCCCAGAGGTCTCCAAAAGAACACAGGCTACACCATTGCTCTTGGTACCCACCATAACCACAAAGCTGCTGCAGACACCACCCATGTTGGTCAAGGACATAAATCAACTGAAACCCTATGAAGAATCGTCCTCCCTACTGCCAAACTCTCATTAGGTTGCTGGGAGAGAAAAGACATCAATGGTCTTACCCACAATGGACCCTGCAGGCTGCAGTACCAACCAGCCAGGAAGATATGTCACCTGTGCAGAAGGGGAGTGACTGTCATGGAATAGGCATCTGCTCTCTGGCTTCCTCTGCTCAACAGGAGGGAACTTTACGCCTGGTATGGTTTTATAATCCTTGTCTAAAGGGAGGGCACTTGAGAGGATAGTCACACAATCTAGGGTAAAACCTACTGTTATTTTTCTAAATGGCCATGCTGTCAACCTTCCTTTTAAATAGGCCCTAGCTGCTTTCTTTTTGAATTGGGCAGCACAGGATTGACATAGGAGAATGAATATTCAGCCAAAAACAGGCCTTGTTTATTAAACACCACCCCCAACTCTCCATGACTCTTAGAAGATGAGGCAGAAAGCCTGGAAGAAGCTGGCTAGAAAGAAATGCTGTGAAATGCAGTCCCCTGGACAGGACACGGCTATTGCACTCATGAGCTCGCAGCAGCTGCAGTTACTGTACAAAACAAGCCAGAGTTCAATATGAACAGGGGTAGGGGGAGCTCATCAGACCTCCTTCCTAATGGAGAAGCCAGCGTCAGTTTATAGAAGCTGGGGAAGGGAGAATCATTCTTGGAGGTGTGGCCTCTGGTAGGCTGACCACACCAGTGCATGTCCCACACCCACGCACTTACAGGCAACATTAGTTGGACTTAGAAGATTATTTTTTACAAAGAGTGAAAAGGGTCATAGAGTTGGGAGAGACATGTTGGGAACCTGGAGGGACTGGAGGAGACTATGATCACAACTGTATATATGGTTAAAATCTCAAAGAAAAAAAATCAAAAAACAGTCACAAGTCAGCTGCTGCACTGAGAATAAGACTTCAGCTTTAGTTAATCAAAGAAAATAAATCCCATCTTTTATTAGCTATGTAGTAATCGAAATAATCTTTGACACAGAAGTCAGCAGATGAGGTAAACTGCAATTTCCTTTAAAACAATTGGATCTTTCCCCACTTTTCTTCCTATGTTTGCGAGTAGTACGGATGCATGCATGCATGCATGTATGTATGTATGTATGTATGTATGTATGTATGTATGCTTCTGCGTGAGTATGAGCATAGGTATGGGCGGGGGCGTACATGCTCATGCGTTTGAAAGTACTCGCGGAGGTTAAGTTAGAATAGGAAACCATCCTAAATAGTCTGCTCCCCTCCATGACTTAGTCACTCAAGCAAGGTGTCTCAATCAAACCCAGAACTCACTGATATTGCTAGTCTTGTTTAGCCAGGCTGCTCTGGGATCCCACCTCTGCCTCTGTGGCTGGAACTAGCGTGGGTTGCTACACCTACCTAGCATTTACACAAGTTTCTGGAGATTGAACTCTGGCCCTCACATTTACATGGCAATCACTTTACTGAACTATCTCATCTCTGCAGGCCAGTATCTACAGGTTTTATTATATGTATGATGGGTGATTATGAGCCGTCTGATGTTTTAAGAGATCTTGTAAAATACAATGTGTGTGTGTGTGTGTGTGTGTGTGTGTGTCAACTATCACAGACATTAGCTACCTTATTATTCATATCACGCACTCACTGTGACCATGCACACATGATCTCCCTACAGTAAATAAGAAAATGGCAACCAGAGTAACTTGCTGGCATGGAGGGGAAGTGAGTAGTTTTCAAATTTTTTTTAATTATATGACTATTATTATTATCAATTAAAGTATAAAATTTAAGTTTCAGAAAATTGGTTTAAAAACATTTTTTTTAATAAATAAATTTTGGCCACACAGAAGTTTTACACATTGGCTTGGAGTGTAAAAGCTGTGCTCTCTTAAGACACAGCTCACTTGGTCCTTTCCTGACCTTTTTCACTGAAACTGTGATGGGCCATTCACCTGCAGTGCATCTCAGTTAAATACACATTACAAACTACATGCAAAATCTCCTGAGAATCAGTAGTATTCACTGAGCTACAGTCACCTGAACAGAGAACACTAACTAGCATGTATCTAAAGTCTATTTAGTTCTGAGATGTACTATGCACCAGGACAGAATCTAGAAAGTGAGGCAAAGAGACAAACGTAATATGATGCACAAAATGCTACACAATGGGGTTAGTTAACAGCTTTGGAATATACAAGATTACCTAAAAAGCTGCAAAATCCAAGCCCAATACTTAAAAGATTTGGGACAGGAACTACAGTCAAATGAATGTGGATTTCTAAGCAAGGGGAGGAGGCCCTGAAAAACACTTCTGCAGGATGGCTCATCTACACAGTAAGAACCCTAAGGTCTCATAGCATCTCTTTTAATGTCCCAAAATCTTGCCATCACAGAGGCAATAAATAGATGCTAGTCTTGGTGGTTGGCCCCAGGGAAGGATGGACAGATAAAAGTGGGGAGATAGGTCCCTTTGTTCCATGCAGAAGAGGAAGGAGGGCAAAAGCATGCCAAGGCAGACAGGCTTCTTCACGTCCAGATGAAATGTGACAGTTCAGTAACAGATGGGGAGTTGCACTAAGAATCCGCTGAGGAGACAGAAGCATCTCAAAGAAGAGAGAATTGGGCAGTGCATAGAAAGTGGAACGCAGACAGGTTGAGCGATGCAGTGGATAAAGACATGGAAAGGGGATAAGCTAACTTTTGGAATGAGTAGCAAATGGGATCTGACTTTGGTTCATTTAAGAGTGGACAGAGGACTGAGGAGAGAGCTGCCAATGAAGTACACGCCATGTTCAGAGAAGCGCAGAACCTAATGCTGAATGTGCTGCTGAAATCACCGCTTGCTTGAGGATACCTCCACACTCTGCCTCCCCTCCATCCTGCTCTGTGGTGTACCACCAGGACCACTCTCTGTCAGCCTGTTTCATGTACTACAACACATTGGAGTACTGTGTGTCTACCCGTTTCCTATAATAAAACTCTATGCACTATTGGCTAACAGAAATTCCACTTTCTGTAAGACAACCTTTAAGTCCCTGCACATTGTCCTTTGATGATCCCTCGGCTGTCACCTCTTGTATTTGAAGTCTGCCTTAGCCCGCAGACTATTTCTCAGTACTTCCTCATGCCTACTCTTCCTCAGTGCCTTGCAGATGACTTGCAAAGAATGGAGAGAGGACACTGACTCAACATCTAAGCATCACCAGCACCTGTGTACCGCCTCGGCAGCTTGTTCTCACTCCGTCCCCACATTTGAGAGGGGGATTTGTCACAATCTGCTATGATCATTTCAGGACTCAGAAATGTCAGCCTCCCCTCTCCCCTGTATCAACAAAAGTCATTCTCATGCTTTTATTGACAGAAGAATAAACCAAATGAATCTAGTCTCCTCTCTCTCTCTCTCTCTCTCTCTCTCTCTCTCTCTCTCTCTCTCTCTGTCTGTGTGTGTGTGTGTGTGTGTGTGTGTGTGTGTGTGTGTGTGTGTGTGTGTGTGTGTATGAGAGCCTGGGTTAGAGACTGTTGTTATAAGATAGCATGGGAAGGCAAGTATTAAGGAGGCCAAGAGTTCCTGGGCTGAGTGCATTCAGAACTTACACTTTCATACAAAACTCATTAGCTACAAGCTCTCACACTACAACTTGGCCTTCCTGGAGCTAGTTTCTTGTTAAGTAACTGACCTTCAAAATGGGACTCCAGGAAGAAACAGATAAATTAGAGTCATCTGAATGGTTTAATAAAGGGCTAGCCACAAAAGCAGAAGAGATGACTCAGTATTTAGGAGCATTTGCTGTTCTTGTGGGGAACCTGGGTTGGGTTCTCAGCTCCTGCATGGTGGCTCAGACCCATTCATTATTTCAAGTTCAGAGGGAACTCCCACCCTCTTCAGGCATCTGTCGGGCATCGGGCATACACTCAGTGCACTTATACACATACAGGCAAAACACCCAAACACATAAACTCAAGCTAAATCTTTTCAAAAATTCCAACAAAGGTATGGATAATCATAGCACTAAAAATAATTTTAATATAGGGATCAGGGTTAAGAAGGAAGAGGAATAAGGGTGCAAGGGCAGGGAAGGAGAAAGATTTGGAACTGAGGGAGACAGGAACGGAGACAGGGTAGGGGATACGAGAAGAGATACTATGAGTGAAGCATCAGAGAGAAGCTTCCACAGAGACTGGCAATCAAACTCAGGCACACCACAGGGAGAAGAACAGAGAAATTAAACACTCAGATGTCCTTCTCCCTACTGCCCATCTTACACTGGTAGCAGAAAGCATATGGTCATGATCGTGACGAGACCTCAGAGGACACACCCGCCTCTGAGGGACAGTGGCAGGAAAGACAGAATGCAGCAGACATGTAAGAAAGGACTCTGGAAAGAGTCTGATGGCTCCTAACAAAGCCCATTTGGGCTCAGTACACACGGTGCCACACAGCAAAGGCAAGACAAAACCATGAAGTGGTGAGAAATCCATTTGAGCAATGGCAATTTGATTATTATGACTTTGGGGACAATGGTTCATCATACATGCGGCTGTGGGTTCTCTTTCCACTCTAGAAACTTTTCATCTCCTACATCATTTTACAGAGCAGGATCCCCATGCTTAGAGAGCCTGTCAAAAGCAGGCTATTGAAGGGGGAATCATGAATCCAAAGCAGATGACCTAACCCCGGAGGCAAAGCCTTTTCTTTTTCTCTTTAATTTAGAGAACACACATGGGTTTGATCCACTTAAGCATTCCACTTGTAAGTGTGAAGCTCAGTCTTGGGAAGCATATTGTCACTGCTACAGAACACATAAGTTCTCCCTCCTTGGGCAAAGATGAAACACTGCACCTGTCCAACAATTCCCCGTAGGCCCTTTCATCTATTGTCTCATGAGTGTGCAAACACATAAGAGCAACCTGTTGTGATTTGTGTGTGCCATGCACTACAATGCCCTCAATGCTCACCCTTGCTGTAATGTGGCATATGTCCGTCTTTACTTCACTGGTCTGTTTCTGCCCTATCTCAAGAGCCATAGGCCCCTAGACCTTAGCAGAACCGATGGTGTTTGAGAAGCATCATCGAATCCGTGAAACCCAGCATGCCGACTAGAACACCTGCCAAAACAGGAAGACAGGCTAAGTCAAATGGTTCCTGGAAAGTTTCTCAGTGTAAAAGGCCCTAAGTGTACTAACCCTGTCCTTTGGCTTCTGTAGTTCTGCTTCTAGAAAACTACACTGCAACAACCAGGATGCACTTTTTGTGAATAAAAGACAGAGCAGTGAGGCCCAGGGCTACACGCTTTAGGCAAGTTCCCCACACAGCCAAGAGCCAGCAGTACACATGTCCTATCAGGCTTTATGAGTAGCTGTGTGTTCTCTAGTGCACTTACCTCACAACATCAGCTACTGTCAACAACTAACAATCTCTTTCTCGTTTGAAATGAGATGGAACAGTGTTCTCAGAGCTGTAACCTCCAAGTGTCCCCAGGCCCTGTGAACACAGACACAGCTGCTTCTCCTCCTTTCCTCTGACGAAATGAGGTTTCTCTGTGAGGAGTGCTGTTTCCCTGTCAGGAGAAGCTTGGAATGACAAGACTTCAATGACAGTGACTGCCTGTGAGGTTTCAAAGTGGAGCTAAAGGAATTCTGTGTGCCATCAAGAATTGATCAAGACTCAAACCCAAATGAAAAGGCAAAGAAAGATTCCTCGACTGGCAGAGTACCCTACAGAATTAAGTAAAGACAAGAAATTTAACAGAAACAGCCATGGCACTAAAAGAGGCAGAGGCAGGGACATACAGTCATATACATGCCAAAGGTGGAAGGGATTCACTCAGAAAGGACTTGCTGCTTTGTGTGGTTCACCCACAATGTAATGGAAATTTTTTTCCATTTTAAGGAAAAGCAAAAATCAACCCTGCGGCTCAGCAGCCACAACAGAAAGAGTGATGGCAAACAGGAACCATCTCTGAACTCCAAACCCCTCGAATCCAATGCTGAGTGTTAAATTCATACCTAGGGATTGATGACCTGTGGTGGCTCTTCTTGATTGTCAGTTGGACCTTGATAAAATACCTAAGAGTTTTTGTTTGCCTTTCTTCATTTCTATTGTTAATCTTTCCCCAGTCTTTCTCCAAAATGATCTATGGCCTTCTACAAGGGTAACTAATTCAGTGAAGGGAACAATCAGACTTGCTAGGGTCTACTGGATACCGGTCTGGAATCAATGCTGATTCTGGTGACCAGGTGACAGGTTGACTACACTGAACCACTTTTTCCATGGAAAGTATTAATATTTTGTTCTTACTGGAGTAGACACTTACTCTGGTTATGGGTTTGCCTTTCCTGCACGTAATGCTTCTGCCCAAACGACTATCTGTGGACTCACTGAATGCCTTAACCACCATCATGGTATTCCACACAGTATTGCTTCTCACCAAGGAACTCACTTCACAGCCAGAGTAGTGCAACAATGAGCCCACAATCGTGGAATCCACTGGTATTTCTATGGCATTCACTATCCTGAAGCAGCTGGCCTAATACAAAGATGCAATAGCCTTTTGAAGGCACAGGTATGGCACCACTTAGGGGCCAGCAGCCTGAAGGGCTGTCAGAGTTCTCCAGATGGGGGTATATGTCATGTTACGGTTTCTCTCATACCTAGCATCTGTAGGCCCAGGAATCAAAGGGTAGAAAAGCAAAGAGTTCCACTCACTGTCTCACCCCTAGCAGCCCACTAGGAAAAATGTTGTGTACTGTTCCATCTACCCTAAAGTCTGTTGGCCTAGAATGTTTGGTTCCAGAGGAAGGGGCACTCCAGTCAGGAGCCACAACAAACATTCCAATGAACTGGAAGCTAAGACATCTCCCTGGTCACTTTGGGCTTCCAATGTCCCTAAATCAACAGACTAGGAAAGGAATAACAGTGTTAGGAGGGGTGATAGAGCTAGACTACCAAGGGGAAATTGGATTGTTTCTCCACAACAGAGGTAAAAACAATTATTTATAGAGTACAGGAGATCCTTTAGAGCATCTCTTAGTACTACTACCTATGTCCTATGATTAAAGTCAATGGGAAACCACAGCAGCCTAAACCAGGAAACATAACAAAGAGCACAGACCCATCAGAAAGGAAGGTATGGGCCACTCCTCCAGGAAAAGAACCAAGACCTGCTGAGGTGCTTGCTAACAGTGGAGGAAATACAGCATGCGTACAAGAGAAAGGTGGCTATAAATACCAGCTAAGCCATGTGACCAATTGCAGAAATGAAGATAACTGACGAATGTTTGTGTCATATGTTTTCAAAAATGTGTTTGCACAGATATTTGTGTTCCCTTGATTTCTCTATTATGTAATGTAACATCAATTAAGAGAATATTGTTATCATATTTTACATTTGGAGATACTAAAAAAGAATGCATCTCAAGAGACATAGGTACTTATTGTGAAAATGTATAATATGTTTGAGGTTGTACCTTGTACAAAGGATAGTTATGTCAGTTGTAATTATGACCTAGTTAAAAATTGAATGAATGTGTTTGTATGTGGGACATTTATATCAGGCATAATTATGACCTGGTTATTGGTTTTTTTTTTTTAGTTTTCTTTATACTATGTTTACATGGTATAAAGAGAAGTAAATTTATGTCAAGTTGAAATGGGGTGGACTTGTGGTAGCTCTTCTTGGTTGTCAACTTGACTACATCTGTAACTAACTAAAACCTGGGGGCTGGGCACAGCTGTGAGGGTGTTTTGTTGTTGTACTTTGTTTTCTGTTTTTCTTAATTAAATGATTTAAAGTAGGAAGACGACTTTAATCTAGATTTTCTAAAGTAGGAAGATTCGCCTTTAACTCAATTGAAGTAGAAAGATCCACCTTTAACCAGGGCCATACCTTGAGCTAGCGGCCTATATAAAGTACATGGAAAAAGGAAGCTTTTGTGCTTGCCAGCTAGCTCTTGATCTCACTGTAAAGTCCATTCCCTCACTGGTATGTGAGTCTATTTCTTCTGGATTCCAGAGTATACCAAAGACCAGCTGAGACCTCCAGCTCTGCGGACTGAGCAACACGTATGGGATATATATGGGATTTATTACATATGGGCTTATATTAGATTCATTCTATAAGTTCTGTTCCTCTAGAGAACCCTGATGTATACACAAACTCTCCAAAAAGAAACTGAAGCATAATTCCTCAAAAGAGCTTAGGAAATAACTCAGCACACTCACCAGCATATGGTATGCTGGGTTACTATCCCTGAGTCACTGATCAACCATGAGGAAAGGGAAGAAAAAGGGAGATCACAGCACCCATCCTACAGGCTCAACATGTCATTTCTGAATGACTAATCACTTCAAAAGTTATGACAGTAACTTCACACAGGCAACTTCAACTTAAGTAGTTCACATTTGCTAAATAAAGTAGCCCCTGAGACAGGAAACTTGAAGAATAGCCTTTTTTTTTTTCTAGTTTAACTTTATAGTTCTTGAAAAAAAACACAGCTCTGTATCCAACTCTTATGTTAAACATTCCCGATTCCAGGTCTGTGGACAATGTGTCACTGTACTCCATGTTCAGTCTTCTACCCCACCCAAAAATGGTGCCTGTGGAAGACAGACAACTCCATTCCTTAATATTTCCAGTGTTCCGGCCCCGAGCACAGTGTGATGGTTTGTATATGCTTGGCCCAGGCCTACGAAGAATGTGGCCTTGTTAGAGCAGGTGTGGCCTTGTTGGAAGAATGTGTCACTATGGCCATGGGGTTTAAGATCCTTGCCCCAGCTACCTGAAAACCAGTCTTCTACTGTTTGAACTCTCAGCTCATCCTGCCTGGATGCTGCCACACTCCTATCTTGATGATAACAGACTGAACCTCTGAACCTATACGCCAGTCTCCTTATATGTCCTCCTTATAAGAATTGCCTTGGTCATGGTGTCTCTTCACAGAAGTAAAATACAAGCTAAAACACACAGGAAGGGTTCCTTGCATGGCTTCTACATGGCTGAACAGATTTTAAAATAGATTGGAATGAGCTAAGCACGTGTATAAGGAGGTGGTAGCCCCTGATGAAATGTTCCTCTAAATGTCACGACTTAGTAGTTTTTAAAAGGTATTGTGTTAAGAACTCCAATACAGATTAGGCAGCACCACAAAGAACTGGAATGAAAGTAACTGAGCCTTTGCTAATGCAGATCAGCCTACACAAAGAAGAACAGTGTGAAACCCACCCTTTCCAATCACCCTAACCAATGCTTTTAACCAAAATGTTAATTAAAAAATCTATACTAAAATGAAGAATTCATGTAAGGAGAATGAAGTGCAAGTCTGACATTCAGAGAGCCAGTTTAAAGTAAGTGTACAATGCAGGTAGGATTTAAGAGTGATCTTAAAAGACCTACAGACAGCATCCCCACCACCAGAGATCCTATTTGACAGATGACTACAATGTGGTTGCACCTGCAGCTCTGAAAAGAAAATTTTAACTTCCAACTCCATAACTGTTTTCATTACAAATAATTTTAATTAAGTAATACAGGCCTAAAGGAACACTTTTTGCATCCAAACTAGGCTAGAATATGTTATAAAAACTTCCATTGACTCATTCAGCTCATAATCCTGCAATACAAGAAAGAGATGACATGGCAGAGTAGACACCTGTTACTGCCTAGTGAGAATGCAGAAGCTCATCATAAACACAACATAAACACACTGTTAATAGAGGGAAGAGTGGCACTCTAAGTAGTAAGTACTCTTGGAAACATTAATATTCATAAATCGGAAAAAATATTTTTAGAGAAAATACATAAGGTTAAAACCTACACATAAGAAAATGACAGTCATTCATCTAAGGGAAAAGAGAATGAAATTATGAATTGCATATCTTATGGGTAATTAAGAAAGCCAAGTACTGCTACTGGGCACTAAGATGTATTCATAGAATACTTCCCAGGCAGGTAATTCCTGAGACAATGCCACAA